>JANHFO010002812.1:60045-73048 GCA_032468095.1 Pareas carinatus | reverse complement strand
TTAAAATTCCGGTTTAAGATATATATATATTACTCATTTTTATAATCAGGCATAATTTTTTGTATTTTAAAAGCTATTTCTCATGCTATTCATAGAGTCAATCCCAAAGTTGAAAATATTTCATTTAAGGTTCAAATTTTAAATCTGTATATTTTCTCCTTATTTTTTCTAATTCAATATACATTTTATTATCTTAACCAATATGTCTTACCATTCATAGCATAAATTCATAGCATAAACGTTAAAATCAAATAAAGTAAATAACACCAGTAAAATCATTTCATTCAAAATTAAAATTTACAATCGATATATTTCACTAACCATAGATTATGCAATCTTTAAAACTATTTCTTATACGATTTATAAAGCAATTTTATTTAAGATTCATGTTTAAAATCTGTACGTTTCAATTTTTTTCAGTCTTTTCCCATAAAAACTCTTCCTTATTTGAAATTATTCAATTAGTCCAAAGTAGTCCCAATCCATTATTTAGTCATTGTCTGAGTTGCTTAACATTTCCTCTTCCCTTTCATAGTGTCCCACCATTTTTTCCTCTTCTTTTGGGAAGCTTATTTTTAAATTTTCTTTTTCCTGTTAGGACATCGTTTTCTTTTTTTTCAGCAGTAGAGGAAATTAAAATGTTGCTCACCCATATTTCAATATGTAGCTGGTAATCAACTGTTCTGCAGCCATGCTTTTTTTTCTCGGCTGTCTACAACCTGGACTGCCTAGGCAGTCTTTATCTTGTTTGTCTAAACAGTTCCTCGGTTCATCCAGACCAACCGCCATCTGATCCGGGCTTTTGAGGTGCCACTTCTGTTCGTTGCCTCTACAGGGTGACTTGGGATCCCCAACAAAGAAGAAATCAAACATGGAAACCAGAGCTCTGGCTTCTTCAGCCAATACCATTGTGTCACAAATTGGAAGTCTCATTTTGCTTCCTATTATACTTTCAAACGATGGTAAATCTATATTGGTTATGTTTTTCCCTTCAAAAGAGACTGTAATAAATTCTGAGGCTAACAACAGTAAATGTTTCATCAAGCCACTAGCCACAGCACCTTTGGAATGAATGATAAAGTGGCAGAGGATATATTTCAAAATAGCAAATAAAAATGTTAGTCTTTTGTCAAAAAACAGAAAGTAAGACAATCATTCCTCAATAAATATGTAACTTGTAGCAAGGTGAAAAGCAATAAAACTTGTTGCACTATGCTGATGATATTTGCAGTCTAATCCACAATTACTATATAGTATTGTAAACTGCTGTCTTAGTCTCTCTGAGTAATATATGCATGACTTTACCATCTTTAAAGCGCTCCATGACTTAGGCCCAGGGTATCTGCAGGAGCGCCTGTTACCAACTAATATCTCCCACTGACCAGTCCGCTCCCACAGAGAGGGCCTTATCAGGGTGCCATCAGCCAGACAATGTCAGCTGGCGACCCCCACGGTCAGAGCCTTCTCTGTGGCAGCATCGACCTTGTGGAACGAACTCCCCCTGGAGATACGTACTATCTCTGATCTCCGGGTCTTTTGGCATGGTCTCAAGAATTATCTTTTTATCCAGGCTGGTCTATCTTGATTTCCCATGTGTCCCCTTGGGGTAGGCTTTTAAATTGTTTTAATTGGGGTTTTATTGGGTTATAGCTGTAATTTGCTTTTAAACCATTCAATCTTTATTTAATTATTTTAAATGGATTGTAATGCTGGTTTATGTATTTTTGTATGTTTTAATGGCTGTTCACCGCCCTGAGTCCTTCGGGAGTAGGGCGGTATATAAATTCAAAAAATAAATTAAATTAAATTTACTGAAAAACAGATTGTCTTGAAATATCCTCAATTGGTGCCTAATCCTACAACCAGTGTCTTAAATATGGACCACAAGGGGCACTATTTGCTGCATTTGTTGACTTCAGTGGTAGAAAAAATGTGATGAAAGTTGTTTGAATGTTATATTGATATTTTATCATTTTTTAGTTTTGATTGTAATTTATAATGCTAGTCACAAATCATAATAATAAAGTGTCTGACTGCCTCTCTAATTTAAAATTTTACTTGTTATGAACATCGGAATCCGACTTCTCTGTAGGACTGTAGGGATGAAAGAAAGCATGAGATATGCGTTATAATTGAATTCTTCTAAATCAAAATAGGGATCCGTAAAATGATTTCAAATTTTTTTCTTCATAGTATAGTTTTTTTAATTGAAATGGACCAAGAGCTCTTGCTTTGTAGAGCTCAGGCCTTGGGTTCTAAGTCTTATGTAGAACAAATTGCAAGGATCTTAAGGTGCCTGCCCACAGCACTTCTGGCATACTGCAGGTTCTTGACGATGCTAGAAGACAAGAGGAAATCTGCTTCTTTGTCAAACAAATTGTTAGGTCGCTCATCAGTGAAAGGGTAGGGGTGGGGATGGGAATCCTGTTTATTCACTGCTTCTTTCCTCCCACAGAATCAGTTTGATTGAGCCAGGACCAGTGATATCAGAGTTTGAGAGGAAGCTTTATGAAGAGGCAGCAAGCATGGATCTCTCTTGTGTGGATAAAGAGACACTGGATATATTCCACAACTTCTATCTAGCCTACTCCAAGGAGGTCTTCACTGCACTGGGGCAGTCTCCAGAAGAGGTGGCCGAGGTAGAATGATGCTTCTCCCTATCTATTTTAGAATAAATGCTCAGTCTCTGGTGCTTACTGAGGCCTCTGCTGTGGACAGGAGCCTTAATTTTTTCTGGTGACTTGCAGTGTTGACTGACTGCAGAAGATTAATCAAACCAGGGCTCCCCCCCCCAAAAAAAGAAAGAATATATTGACACATTTTGAAGAACCATAAAGTCAGCAGAAGTTTAATTTGTTTTAAATTAAGGAGCAACCCCCATCTCCCAACACTGTCAGTAAAGTATTAACTTGCTTGACGATGTTCACATAACATAGGCATATAACCATTGGGTTAGTTTGTGCCTCGGGAGAACTGTGCTACTTCTGGTGCAGCATTGATTGTTGATTGGCTTCAGGGTGCAACTGAAGACCAGTTGTCAACTTTAAAACTGTATATAGCTTCAGACGGCATTATCTGAAGGCTCACCTTCTCCTGAATTCATCTAGCCTCTGTTCAAGTTAAATAGAACCAACTCCTTTCAGGTGCCATTTAGATGGGAATGCCATCTGACAGAGTACTGGAAATGGGCATTTTAAAATTATCTTTCCCATACTCTAGAATTTTCTCCCTGCAAAATCCAATCTGGGCTTCAGAAGATCAGTTAAGAACTGGTAGCTCCATCAAGCACAGGACAAAGGCATGCTGTGATTGAAGATTTTGATTTGGCACTAAAAAATTGTTGCTCCTTGTTATTGTCCAGTTAACAAGGAATCAGTTGCGTAGATGAAAGTAATTTCCATCTCTCTACATGTATACAGTGAAGATAAAATATACATGATCCACTGAATTATTTGAAGAATTATTATATTGAGATGCAGCTTCCACAATACAGTACATAGGAGAGATTGGCAACTAAAAGTAAGGCTCTTAAAGATGAGTTTGTGTTTAGTCCCTACAACCATAACTTTCTTCTGTTCTTCAACCAGAGATAGCAGAAAAATGTGTTCCACTCTCCCCTGTATGCAGAATGGAAGAAAATCTAAAACCTTTGGAGTATTATGTCTAAATATTAAATTATGCTTAATAAAACATACTGCTTATCACACCAGTGGTACTTAAAAACTGCCCAGTATTTATTTTGTTTTTTTCTTCCAAGTGGCATATGCCATTAGTGCAAAGAAAAATATGCCATAAAACATAATATGACAGCATTTTATTGCTATAGGCAAAGAAAGAAAAGGAGATAATCTACAAAAGAGTACTATACATTTTTTTTTACTAAAAATGTATCATGGCTACACAGACTTTGAGAAAGATTCAAAGTGCTTCAGACCTTATGTGAATGGTTGTATTAACTTTAATGAGTGGGTTTCTTAAAACAGCTGCATTTTTTTTTGGCATGGAAGCACAAGAGATGTGCTGTACTTACCTGCATAAAGCTAGAAGCCTCTTTTTTTATATTTCTTCCCTGTTTCTTCAATTCTTAAACAATGCACTCATGGCTGTAATTGAATCTATTATTCAATGATGACTTCCCTCCAATAATTTCATAATATTAACTTCGCCTGAGACCCTGTTAGCTTCCAAATATATAATAGTCTTGAACGACTACTATGAGAAGCATAATAATAAACCCATGTATACATGGTATATCTGCCAAATGTGAAACTCCTTTGATTAAAAAACAGATGGCCAACTTCTACAGGTGATGTGTTTTACTAACAAATAAGTTAATTATTGACCAAGTTAATAAACTTTTTCAAATTGCAATGTAAAGTTTAAAAAATATCCTGATTGTTTGAAGCTTCATCTTTTCTCTAAGATCAGACCTTTAAATATGTTCGCTTCCTTTCCCCCACCCTAATTAACTTATACTTCACCGTATCCCAATATACACTTTTCTGTAAAACACGGATAGTGGTCTGCATTTCAAATTCCATGTCTTGCTCTTTTTTCTGGCAGCATGTGCTGAAAGTGATCACTTCTGAGAACCCTCCTTTGCGATATCAAACCAACAGCTTCTACACACCCATCACCACTCTCAAACATGCAGACCCCAGTGGGAACCTGCCTCTCAATACCTTCCACCAGATGATCTTCCAACACGATCGGCTGTTCAAAGCCAGTCTCAGCCTCCTCAAAATGCTGCAGTGGAGGAAGAGGCGCGATATGGACTAGACCCCCCCACAAGTGAAGAAGATGCTAGCTGCTTCAGAGCCTCATATTCCCCAGTAGGCTTCTGAAAAAGAGTCTGTTCATTGGCTACAAGGTCATATTTATAACTTACATGCAGAATGTTTTTTTATAGTGAAGAATGAAGTGACCCTGGCCTGATTCAGTGTGTTTTGGGGGTCTAACGTTGCTTCAAAGCAATAAGGAGTTAGAATGAGTTGATAATGTTTTGGTCTGGGAGTTGCAAGAAAGAGTGTTGTATTTTTGGTCTTCCTTATGTAACATCTTTGAATGATACATTTTAATAAGCTATGATACCTGAATCAAAAATGTCACCCTGCATTTACAGTCCAAAACGGTGTGATCCAAAATAGATCCTGCTGATCTTGTATAGTACAGCATTTTCCAATCTTGGCAACTTCTGGATGAGTGGACTTAAGTTCTCAGAATTCTCATCAAAGGTTATCCTGGCGAAGGAATTGTGAAAGTTGAACATAGCTACTTTGGGAAATAATAGGGCCAGAACCCCGTTCAGTATTTTATATGAAATAGTGACAGTAACAGAGTCGGAAGGAACCTTGGAAGTCATCTAGTCCAACCTCCTGCTCTCACAGAAGGCCTATACTATTTCTGAAAGATGACTGTCCAGTATACAATGCCTAACCTTAAAAAATGCACTGGGAGTCGGGGCTTCTACTTAAATGCATTCCCTACTGACTGAACATTTTTTTTCCAATTCTTGACTGTATTAGGACTTCTCTGAAGTTAGTTTTGAGAATGAAAGATGTAATTAAAACAATTCTTAAGGCTAAAGAGAGTGCATATTTTTTTCTTTCCTGAAAAAAATCGACCAGAGGAACCAATTACTGTAAAATAGGAAAGAAGATATAAAATGATACAAAGCAAAGGAAAAGAAGATTAGGAGGTAATATGGAAACAAGAATATCATTAATGTAGACTGCTTCTTTTCTGATTTTTATTGGGAAAAACCTAGCTTACAATAGTTTTTTGTGTCTTTTTCAAATAAAACTGCCAGTTTCCAAATCATTTTTATTTGGGGCAGAAGACTTGTAATCAGAGTAGAATCAGTTAGCTGATCTGCATTATTGTCCAAAAGTAAGCACATGACACAGAAGAGACTCTTTTTTATATATATAACCAAAAGTATTTGCATTATACGGGCATTGGCAGGTTTGAAGCCTGAGGAAATCCTATGCATCTTTGTTCAGAAGTAAATTTTGCTCATTTAGTTGACTTCCTTCCTAGTGAGTGTTTATTGGATTGCTTCCTCAGATTTGCTCTTTTCACATTCAATAATCTGTGAAATAAAACCTTAACCTATAGGAAAAGGCTGCTTTAATATGAATCTTGAATCATAATGCATTGTAATCCATTGAACTTGTAATGCTACATTTTCCAATGACTTTCAGCTCAAAACAATTCACTGTCTAAATACACTGATAGGCCAAAATCCATCATGAGTAATAAAATTAGAATATTTTGAGCATTGATTATTAAATAGTTGTTTATGCATAGGACACTATAAGTTTACTATGCAGCAGAAAATGTTCTAGTGTATTAATTTCACACCTGCATTATGCAATCCATAGTGAGAAAATACTTGACCAAAGCTTGCAGAAAAAGAGAAAAGGTGCAACTCACCCAGGAAAATTATCCTTAACAATCACATGCAACAAATCTAGACAAAATATAGGATATCCCTACACCTCAAACAAAGCTGACTTATCATGTAAGACTCTTATCCTAGAGATGCTAATGCTGGCATAAATAAAACCCAAAATGCTGAACACCAGCACTTCACCTGTTAATTCACTTCACAGAGTCTTGTGGTAGCCTTACATCAAAGGCCCTTCTGGTTTTTAAATCCTAAGCTCTATGTTTGCTCTGCCTCTTGTAACAACAAAAACAAAATCCTCACTAAAGTCTCCTATTATGAGCCTGAAACAGTTGTACTTCAACAACATAACAACTCCTTTCTGGATTTTCTCAGTAAGTTAAATGAGATTGGTTACCTCATTGCATTTTTATGTATCTAAGCTAGCAGTTCTGAAGCAAAACTATATTTGTGTTACTGTTTTAGGATAAGCTAATATGTGCCTTAGAAGGTATCACATCATTTCTTGTACTCAGGTTTTTATGACCACTTTTGATTAAATATCAATGCTTTAACTACATTATTACTACACATGTTCCCGGGATGGTGCTTAATGGGTATCAGACTGCCCTCTTGGATCTCATAGCCATTAACAGAAGCACATAAAATCAAATATCTACATTATTCCTTAGTTTTTCAAAGCCAGTGACTTAAATATCAGACCTTTGCTTGGTAGGCACACTATCAAATATGCCATCCTATTGCCTTTCATTGGAGATTACCAATCTGATTTCCATTCCGTGTGAACCCATTTTTATACAAAATAATTGCTCCTGTTGTTTAGCTGCCTAGAAAATGTTTAACCAATTGACTGCATTCATGTCTAATGGTAAATTATTTTTTGTTTAACTATAGTTTACAAAGCATAGTGAGTGGTTTTTACACTATATTGTTTAATACAGTGTATAAACATGAAGACGTTAGCATGCTGCACTGGAGCAAAAGCTTATCCTGAGACATCCAAGATAAAATGTCATGTTTAGGCTTCTCTTTTTAAGTTCTACTGGTTAGTTATTAGAATAAAATTATTTTGTCTTGAGTATAAATGTGCAGGTAGTCCTCAAGTTACAACTGTAATTGAGCTCAGAATTACAATTGCACATTGTGCCGATAATTAAGCAAGTAATCATGACCAATCCAATTCTATGGGTTTTTTTGCAGTGGCTGTTAAGTGAATCATCATGGTCCTTAAGCAAACCTGCAGTCATTAAACAAATACAACAGACATTAAGTGAACCCATTGTCCACAACGGGCATTTTTTTGCTGGAAATCATATGTAAATGCCTGTTTCCGTAAAAAAATTAAACTGCAGTCACGTGATCGCAGGACATTGCAAATGAACATAAACGTGGGCTAGTTTCTGAATAGCCAAAACATAATTATATGATTGTGGTGGAGGGAACCATTGTTTCTTTGAGTCTGGGTTGTAAGTATCTTTTTTGGGGTCCATCATAACTTTGAACAGTCACTAAGAAACCTGTCATAGGTTGAGGGCTACATGTCGTAAATTATACTCCAGATGTGTAACAATCCTTGAAGTTCTTGTTTATTTTATAATCTATAATCCAAGTCAGCCTTTCTGACTGGTACCCTTCAGAAATGCTAAGCCTATAACTGCTATCTGGTTGGAAACTCTTGGACTTGTCATCTGAACCAGAGGTCTCCAACCTTGGTTCCCTTAAGGCTTGTGGGCTTCAACTCCCGGTATTCTGGGAGTTGAAGAAAACAAGCCTTAAAGAGTCTAAGGTTGGAGACCTCTGATTCTGAACCACAACTGGAATATTACAACTCAAGGATCTATAGGTGGCAGTATAATCAAATATATTGATGCCAGGGTAGATAATGTGCATCTATCTAATAGTCATTCCAACATTTAGCAGGATTGACTAAGAGTGCTGGGAGCTGTTTTGTGTATGGGGATATTTCATGAATGGTATACTTTGTTTAAAATAGAATTTACTATAATCATAGACTTAATATATAAACTCTTTTTAACATACAGATAGTCCTCGACTTGGGACCACAATTATGCTGAAAATTTCCATTGCTAAGCAAGTTGTTAGGTGAATTTTGCCCCATTTTATGACCTTTCTTGTCACAGATGCTAAATTAATCTGGTTTCCCCATTGACTTTACAGTACTTATCAGAAGGTCACAAAAGATAATCACATGACTCTAAGACACTGCAACCATCATAAACGCAGGCCAGTTGCCAAATTTTGACCACATGGGGATGCTGTAACAGTTGTGAAAAAGTCAAGTCACTTTTTTCAGTCCTGTTATAATTTCAAAGTCACTAAAGAAATGGTTGTAAGTCAAGGACTACCTGTATTCTTTTAGGAAACAACATTGTTCACTAGATCACTATAACACCATTAAAGGATTCTGTGAGGGCACATTCACATGCATAACATGCCACAGGGAGTTTTACACATAGTCCTTGACTTTCAACAATACATTTAGTGACCGTTTAAAGTTACGCCACTGAAAATAGTGACTCATGACTTTTTCACACAACCATTGCAGCATCCCTATGGTCACATGATCAAAATTCAGATTCCTGGCAACTGACTCATAATTATGACGATTCAAGTGTCCTGGGGTCATGTGAGCACCTTTTGTGACCTGACAAAATCAATAGGAAAGCCAGATTCACTTAACTATGTTACTAACTTAAGCAACGGCAGTGATTCACTTAACAACTGTGGCAAAAATCTAAAATGGGGAAAAACCTACCTAACAACTATTGCTTAGCAACAGAAATTTTGGGCTCAACTGTGGTCGTAAGTTGCGAACTATCTGTACTTTGCATTTCCTTCTGATATTGGTTGGTTCTGAAGTCCATATGCAAAAGGAAGCAAAGTTTTCTGAAATTAGGAGCATGGAAAACGTGTGAAGTTTCCTGCTATGGAAGGTCAAGATATATTTTGCACAGCAACTTTATTATGCTTACTACAAAAAGCACTGAGAAACTTAGTAAAAAATATAAATATGAAATCCTGTATCTATTCCAGGGCATAAGTTTACCTCTAAGGAAAAGATATGTCATGTAAACAAGGAATCCAAAAGGATATATCAGAAGTGAGGAAATCTTAACTTGCCAACTTTCCTGGAATTTTGCAGAAATGAGTAACAAATAGCAGGGAGGTTTTGGGGTTTTAATTCAGTAACATCTGGAATGCCACATATTCCCCTGAATATAATTCTCACTGGCCAGCTACATACTGTACATCTTACTAAGCCGCTGAATTGTTTGCTTTTGCATTTGATGATCATATTGTGATAAAAGTTGATTTTAATTTAAATTCAGTTATTTCAACAGGGCTCTCACAGGATTTCAACTAATTTAGTCCAGATTGAGTGCCTTGCATTGTCTACTTTGTTTTAACCAAGGCTGAATTCATGTATTAAGTCATAAACTATGGTTTTTAATAGTTCACATATGCTAGGCAAAACCAAATCCCATTATGATTTAGGTAGTCCTTGACTTACAACCTTTCGTTTAGCAACTATCTGAAGTTACAACAGCACTGAAAAAAATGACTTACAAGTGTTCCTCACTTATATCATTGCAGCATCACCACGGTCAGGTGATCAAAATTCATGCACTTGGCAACTACGTGTATTTACAATGGCTGCAGTATCCCAAGGTCACAAGTTCGAGCTTTATGACATTTCCCGCTGGCTTCTGACAAGCGATTTCCGTTGAGGGAAGGAGTTGGATTTGCTTAATTTATTTATTTATTTATTTAATTAAATTTGTATACCGCCCTTCTCCCCGAAGGGACCCACTTGATTCACTTAACAACTGCAGTAATTCACTCAACAGCCATGACAAGGTTATAAAATTGGGTGTGACTCACTTAACAACCACCTTGCTTAGCAACAGAAATTCTGTTCCCAATTGTGGCCATAAGTCAAGGACTGTTTGTATATGAAGCCCACAATATTCTCACAGTTCTCCTTTTACTTTGTATATTTTATATTTCACTTCCATCAATAAAACTAGTGCTCCTTTTTCCAGAACTCATGCTAATCACTTGAAGTCCATTGTGCTCTGTGAAATTTTAAGCAATAATAAATGTGTTAGTCTTTAAATTTTCACCAGGCATTCCATTTTTACTCCTGCAGTTCTTGCTCTTCCTCCTCTGGAATCCACTGCATCTGCATGGGCTGGTAACCAATAGATGTGAAAGCAAACATTTTCCATTTATCTGCAGGATTAGTTTCCGACTGAATTTTAAACTAAGTTTTATTTTTACCTTCCAACCCAAAACAGTGATAATTGCTGGCAGAAATTATTAGTTCTCTGCTCCCAGAAAAAAAATGGGAACCATCTTTATTAATTTTTACATATTTTACATGAATATTCTAGACTAGAACATAGAATCATAATAAGGCTGGAAGGAACCAGAGTCAGACAGGCAGCAAACAAATTTAATAAGTAAAAATAAAGATAAGTTGGAGGTCTTCTCCAACATGTTCAAGGCAGGAGACTTTATACCATCCTGAACAAATGATTGTTCAATCTATTTTTGAAAACTGCGGTGATGAAGCACTCAGAGCTTCAGGAGGCAAGCTATCCCACTGAAGGTTATCACTGTCGGGAAATTTCTCCTTTTAGTTCTTCGTTTACTCTCTTTAACCAGCTTCCACCCATTGCTTCTTGCCCTGTCCTCAGGTGCTTTGGAGAATTAAATCAATTCCATCTTTTCTGTGACTGTCCCTCAGGTTCCAAAAGACAGTTATCACATCCCTTCTAATCTTTGTTTGATAAAGTAGACATCTCTAGCTCCCTCAACATAAGTAGCACTTGTTAAAGAAGTGTACTCAGCTAATGCAGCTGAATATTTCATCAGTCTTTCAAACAACGTGAGATTTTTTGTTTTACTACGTCCTGTGCCCACCCCCCAAATATAGGTTTGGGTGTAGGCAACAGCAGACCAATTTGCTTCTAATAGAGCACTTTTGCTTGATCTGACCCTAGTTGGAAAGGAAGAAGGATGAAGTGGGAGTGGCCAGAGATACTCCTACGAAGTCTTAAATTGGGTTCATTTCGCCTTGGTCCCATGAACGTCGCCCTGTCCTGTTCGCCTTCTTGACAGGGCAATCCAATCCATCAGTCAGTGGGGCTTTCCGCTACTGTTGCTTGCACCTTCCAGACATTCACGTGCTTTATTTGCCCGCTTGCAGCACCAATAACACCACCGATTTCCTTGCATGTTGTTTAACAAGACCTGCCGACACGCGCGGTGCTCGTCATTAGCTGCGGCGGGCGGTCTTTCCAGCAAAAAAAAAAAGGGGGGGGGGGTTGGGTTTTTTTGTATAAGGCAGAAACTGGCCCACATCTTAAGCTAAACTGTCGGCATGTCGGGCTTCAGGCCAGTCTTGGCGGGCGCGCACAGGCGGACGGGTGCGACCGCGAGGAGGGCGGGGGCGCTAAAGCTTTCCTAGGGAAGCCAGCTGGGCCGGGAGCGCGTGGACATCCGGCAGGCTCGGCCCGGGGCCTAGGGGTCGGGGGCGTCTCGGGACTCCTCTTCCCCGGGAGACGGCCAAAGGCCACATCCGAGTTCCTGCTGCTGTAACACACCTTTTATATCCGCTTCGGCGACTTGACGGCGATAGAAAAGACGACCGAGGGGATCCACGATCATTGCATGGGGAATAGACGGCTTGTTTTCGAACCACCTCCCCCCCCCGCCCTGATTCCGGGCCGGGGGTTATTCCTAAGTAACCGTGTTTGGGACCGACTTGGACTTGGGCTGCCTTGTCGAGTGTATCCCGGGAAGCCTTTCTTGGAATCAACCCAGACGCCACAAAACGGCGCGCGTTTTCTGAGTTCCACGCAGCTCTTGCAGGAAAGACGCGACCAACGCCGGGAAGCAGCCGGCCGGGCTTGTGGAGCAGCTGCCGAGTTCCTCCCCCTCGACGGGCCGCGCTCGGTGTTTATCTTGGAGGGATCTCCGCGGGCCCGGACGCTGAGCTCCGTCTGGAGAGGAGCGGCGGCGCCGGCATCTCGAAAGGTGGCGCCCTCGGCCTTCTGAACCCCGCCGGGCGGGCGAAGGGCCGGCCGCGCCGTCCATAAACCAGGAAGGCTAAACGGGACCCGGGGCGAGGCAAGCCGCCTCGGCGCCAAGCAAGGCAGCCCGCTCAGGCCGACGACTTCCGACGGTCCCTTTAAGGGTCGTCGTCGGGGGCGGAGCAGGGGGCGTCCCAAGCAGGCGCCGAGGCTGCGCGGCCAGAAGAGCGGGACTCCGTGGGGCGGCGGCGGCGGCGGCGAGCCCGGCTTTGGGTGGGCCTAAGGCGAGGCGGCCAGGGCGCACGGCGGGAGCGCAGCCAGCATGGAGTGGGGCACGGAGCTCTGGGTAAGCAGGCGCACCGTCGCTCGCCAGGGCGCCCCGTGGAAGTTGCCGGGGTCGCGACTTCCTGGCATACCCCTCCCGCTTGTCCTTCTTTCTCCAAATGTCCCGCCCCCTGGCCTCCCTGCTCCCGCCCGGAGCTCGGTCTGTTCATTTATCCCCAGACCTCCGTAAAGAACGGAGCTTGTCCTCTTC
>JANHFO010002812.1:0-26544 GCA_032468095.1 Pareas carinatus | reverse complement strand
TATTTTGAAATCTTTGGCCCTGATCATCATTTCATCTGTTCGTTCATACTTTTGTTTCCCAAGCTGCATCATAATAGGTCAATGATACAGTGTGCTAACAGTCTTACCGTGCACCATCTTGCTTCACAGAGACCCAAACAGCTGCCCTTCTGCTAGGATGAATTAATCTCGTTTTGATATTCTTATATACACATAACTTCCTATTGTTCAGTGAAGTGTGTCATGGGAGTAAAGCCATTATTAATACAGATAACTAAAAAAATATGTACATGTATGTTTTTTTTAAAAAAAATCAAATAATGCATTGTTCTTTCAAATGTTGAAGGAAATACATTAAGGCTATATGAAAAGTAATATGCACTTTTATTAGAAATAAATTGTTCCTAACTAGTCAATAAATTGTGGTTTAAATCTGTGTTTTTCCAACCGTGGTACTTATAAAATATGTGGACTTGTGGAATTGAGTTTCACATATCTTGAAGTTGCCGATGTTGAGAAGCACAGATCTAAATCATTAAATTTAATCTCACTTCTTAGTAATTTAAATTATTATGATTGAAATCTAATCCATCATATTGGTGGCACGTGAGATTAATAAAAAAATAAATGACTAACAAGGCACATATCATGTTAAGCTCCCAAAAAGTGTTGGCAACCAAAAAAATGGTTCTAGATTAAATGAAGTGCAAGTAACAGCTGACAAATTGATCTATTTCATGAAATCCAGCTTTCTTCATTCTTGATTGTTTACCACCTTGTGTGTTGAACTAGAATCCCTTTACCTCTGTTCCAGCTATTACATGAAGATGTTTACAGGCTGGGAAAAGTAGATAGGTTATTGCAAAGCTTGCAGATTTAAAAAAGAAATACCTGCATTTATATAGAACAAGTTGTAATCTTGCTTGGTCCTTTAAAGATATAGAGAAAAATGAGAAGTTGTGCTTTGTGGTTAAATACCAGCTTTTGAAGGAGTTAAACATTCAAGGAAAGTGTGTCTGGTGCCATAATTGGAGAGGAAATTAAAACTGGGATCAAATGAATTAAAAACAACTATTTTCATATTTTTATTACCTGAATTTTATGAAGGAGGTAAATGAGAAGAACAAAGATTGTTGTATAATGTACCATATATATGTGTGTGAGCCGGTTCTTAAATTTTTAACCCAAACACCATGACAGAATGTGCCATCTGCTGCTAAGTCAACCCTCAAAATTTTTGTATGTTTTAATTTTCACACTTATCGGCAGGTAGCACATTTTTCACCGTATTTTGGTTTATCCACAAGTATATACAAAATATAGTGACACTTTGAAAAAGTATTACTGTAAATACTTGAGGAGAAGCTTGCTTGCTGGTAAGCCAAACTCAATATGTTAATGCATTTTGTCACCTAAATTTCTCAGTTTACCTATAAGTATATACAGTAATCTTATTACCCAAAAATTGAGAATGCGGTTACTCCAATTTGAGAGGATTTATCATATTGTATTGTATCATTCAAAAAGATTTTTTTTTACTGGAAAAGGTTTAGGTAAAGTTCATAGAGAAGTTTCATTTTTAAATGAAAAACTATTGAAGGAACTACTACTTTTTTCCCCCTTCAATGTATTTATGAAAAAAGACTCTCGGGACTCAGTATAAATATTTAAAAGCAGACTAAAGATTGTACAAAAATGGATTTTAGTAGTGGGAGGGATCAATTTTTAATTTGTACTATTCAGTATGGTATAATGCGGTTCTTAAATTCCCCCTTCTTATAGCAATAACTATTCTATCAAAGAAACCTTGATAAAAAACCCACTTTTTCCAAAAAAGAGTTGTATATTTACAAGCAACCTATTATTAAATTTACCATTTACAGCAGCCTTTATGAAAACCCTGCAGATATCTTTCAGTAGGTCAAGAAAAAAGGTCAAAAGATGATTATGCAACATGCTGGGCATGGCATGCTTTTTAATTTTTGCTTCCCACTTGGTAAAATTCATTCTGTTTCTCAAGCCTTACGCATGTCTCTGCACTCCCATTGGAGTTTCTTGCAACTTGGCTTAATACCAACTACATCGTTCTTCTCTTCATCTTGGGTGATGACATCTTCTTTTTTCTCACTGTTGACATACCTGCTTTTGTTTTTCAAGTTATTGGCAGGCAAATAAATAATATTAGCCATTAAAATCTGCAAAAAGTACTATGAACAAAGAGAACGTAGTTGTCACCTTCCTCCTTCAAATATTTAAGCAAGAGGAACATTAGTGAGCTCTGCAAATAGCTTTAAACAAATTGGAATATAAATATACCTTTGTGTAGCAGGAATGTATTTATACTTTGCTATTCCTACTTTAAGAATCTTAAAAGAGGAGTGCAAAGTTTGTATTGTCAGCAGATTCATAGATCTTTTGCACAAATTTGTGCACATTGCACAGTTGTATATGTTGAGGTAACCTGAAGGGACTTGTGTCTGCCCAGGTGCACAACATGTGATTATACTTGGGTGTTCTTCACTTGAAAGAATGTTTTCAGTGTATTTATACTTTTGTCTGCCTGCTCATTCTGGTCAGAATGGTGAGCAACATATAATGGCAAATTCGAGATCAGTCTTTAATTTATGAATATACTATGCCGTTGTTCCACAATCTTTCTGAGTTGGTGGCCTGGGGAGGGAGGAGAAGGAGATGTGGTTTTGTGTGAGGGGCAGGCGCGTGCTCAGCTTCATCTGTGTGAGCAGTGGGTGGTGGCACCTGCTGCAGGTGCAAATGTGTCTGCAAGTGCCATCACCCACCACTCGCGTGAGTGAGGCTGCAAGTGCTGGCGCCTGCCGCTTATGTGAGGGGCTGTGCATGCACTGGCTTGCCACTCACACGACCCAGTTGCAAATAGGCCACGGTTCGGTAGTGAACTATGGCCCACAGTCATGTGCCCTCTTCCATCCTGATTTGAGCCCTTATATCATGTGCATGTAGACATTTCTTTGCATGCTGTTCTATAAGGAGATATCAATTCCAAAAGGAACTTTAAGGTCTCTCTGTGTTTAGTGAGGCATATGATAGTAGGAAAGAAATTTAAAATTAAGAGTGAGTATAAGCAGACTGTTTGGTCTTCATGCAATTCCATTTGAGCAGCGGAGAACCATAAAACTTTGTGTCATATTACTGACTTGAAAGGACAGGAGAATGATCTTGTTATCAGGCAACCATTGAACTTGAAATGTGGTTTTTACACAGGGAAGAACCCACCCTTCAGCTCGTCCTCCCAATCATGACCCATAATTTCCTTTTGAACAAGGAAAGGGGGGGGAAGAGATTTTTTTTCTGGTTGCCTTACACTTGTACATTTCTTGAAGTGGAGACCCTACTCTATCTATGGAGGCTTGCTACATAAACAATGGTTTTCAGAAGTTAGGATCCCTAGTCGTTGTATTTGCAAACATCATCTTCAATTAAGAAAATGTTGACCAAGTCCTACACATTCTTTATGTACTTAAAATCAGAATGACAGAATGAAATCCCAGTCATCAGAACAATTTTAGATTTTTGTATGTGGATGGAGAATCTATTTAAAGTTAAACTGGGATTGACTCTCTTGCAGAGAGGCTTTACTTGTATGTGCAAGATCGACTTAACAAAGTCCTGGACAGTATTCAAAAGGTAGTGTCTGAGGAGCCATATCATTTTCCTTGCTGCAATACCAGCAGTGAGCTTTGTGCCACTGAGCAGTGCTGCAAATAGAACTTGTCAATGGAAACCTTACCTCTGAATAACCTCCTTCTGTAGCTGGTTCTATTTATATTAAATAATTTGTCTTCAACCTTTTTTTAATAGAAAACCCCAAAAGGAAGAACAACTCAGCGACGAAGCTGCCAAGGTGATTTCTAGCCTTCCTGACTTATCTTTCATGCATGCCAAGGTGTTGATGTTCCCATCTACATTGACACCTTCAACAGTTTGCCAAGGCAAGGTAGACTAAAAGTGAAGTGGATTGGACAATTTCTATTAATTTTTCCCCTAGCTCTTTTCTGTGACCTACAAATTATCTTGCTTTAATTAAAAATCCAAGTTCAGGTGATTTGTTGGTAAGCAGCACTAGAAAGATATACATAGTAATGTATATTTATTTACATACTGGAGCCCTGGATTTATATTAGAAAAAATGTAAATAATTGGGGAGGATTGCACCTTTTTTGAAAACATCCTTTTTCCTGTGTGCTGGGGTGTAAACATTTGTCTTTGTGGAATACACTGGTTGTGTCCTTCTTATAAAACTTTACAAACATTTTTTTAAAATGAAAATACCCAGTTTTTGCTCTTCAAGAAATTTCCCAGGTTTGTTTGTGTTTTGTTTTGTTTTTGTCAGAATGAATTACTTAATGTTTAATTAAAACAATTTTTCCAAAACATAGGGTTGCGCCTTTTGTTTTGAGATTATTATTTTTTTGGAAGGCCCTTTTCATCTAATGAGGCCTTTTCTTTTTAGGGACTCGATGGTTGATTTTAGGTTCTCTGCCTTCTAGTAATATGGCTTATCTTTTAAGAGTTTATTTTGGGTTCATTTTAGAAAAGTAATAGATCACTGCCTAGCCATTTGATTGTTGTGATCTAAGTAGTAATCAATATGGTTTGGAATGGAAGGACCAAAACTATCTGAATGTCTTACAATGAAATAAATTTGTTGCATTTTTTTTGTTGTTGTACCACTATTCTTATGTTTGATTTTGCACAATGTAAATTTGACATAATCATAGGTTGCTATGGTTTAGGCTGTATGTACAGAAAATAAAACTATGGGTTGTAAATGTTTGGGGAAATTCCTATGGAAAAAAGAGAATGCTATGTAGAACAACCTCTAACAAGGTTCATGTGCATGCCTGAGGTCTTTTTGAAATTTCAGTGTACAAATTTCTCTTAGCCTAATCAAAATAAACAAATAAAGTTATATAGTCTGTTAATGCGTGTAGTGATGTTCTCTTTTATGTTTTCACTACTGCTAAAGGCAGAACTGGAAAGACACACGTGGAAAGAAAATGTGTACCTAAATAGCTTCTTACCCCAAAGAAGTAACAAAACATACAGTATTACTAATTTAAAAGTAACATACTTTTGTTTTCTATTGGTATGTGGGAAATGGTTGCCTCCTTCTTGGACCGGCCTGTAAAGAACTGAAACTTTTGGGACCCTAGCTACAGTTTCTCCTGAGACCCTAAGCAGTCCCATCATCTTAGAAAGCTTAAAGAACCAAATGCCACACTTAATTTTCCCTCACAGATACATTGAAGAATCACTAGAGGTAAATGTATAAAGAGACAGAAAACAGGAATTGTGATGGGAGTTTTATATAGTAGAGATCCAAGGTGGTGTAGTAATTAAAACACCAAGCTAGAAGACAGGAAACTGGAAGTTCTAGTCTTGTCTTTTATACAAAGATGCATTTCATTTTTTTGCTTATTTATCAAAATTAGATGGCCGCTCATCTCACAAGAAATGACTCTCGGTGGTGTATTTTTTTTAAAAAACAGTAAACATGTCAAACAGTCATATTTTTAAGGGGGTGGGGTTATCTTAGTGACCTTGGGCTAGTCAGTCTCAGCCCTAAGGAAGAAGGAAATGGCAAACAATTCCTTTCGAACATTGCCAGGAAAAGCGCACAGACTAGTCCAGGCAGTCAGTAGGAATCAACAGTGACTCAAAAGTCACAAACAAAAATATTATATAGCAATATTGAGTTGAAAAAACGTGACAACATTGTATGACAATATAGCAAACAAAAGGGTAGGGTGTGATGTTGATAGGATAGGATAGGAAAAAGGAAAGGAAAGGAATTTCAAGTAAGCATTAGAAGGGATTTAATGAAGGTTATGATCTATTTGCCAATGATCTAGATCAGAGTTCCCCAATCTTTCCAGCTTTGTGAACTGCTGGGGGTGGGTGGGAAGAGAAGGGATGTTTCTATACAAGCAGTGGGCAAGCACACCCAGCTCCATTGTGTGAGTGGCAGGCACATGCGTCTGTCACTTGCTGAGATGGAGTGTGGCACGTACTTGCTTGCACAAGAGGGAATGCACACATGCAAGCATGTTCACCTGCAACTTCCATGACCCGGTTCCTAACGATTCAAGGCCCGGTACTGGGCCGTGGCCCGGGGGTTAAGGACCCCTTATCTAGATAGTACTGTGCACGGCATGTTATGATAGTGGGCCTTCTGAGTCAGCTTGAAGGTTCAGATAGGTAAAATCAGATGATTTTAAAGGTCCCATTCATCTTTGTAACTGTAAAGTATGGTAATGATGTTCTCTAAGGACCAGTCTTTCCAAATTCATAAATGTTGATTTGTCAATCATATTAAAGTTTCAATAGATAGCTGATATAGTACAGTTTCCATTCTTGACTATCCACAAAGATGGAATTAATGTTGTCTGACACTGAGACCAGAGAAAAGAAATGGAAAGTGCTTTTGATTGCAGATTTTAGCTGTGAAAACCAAGAGATCACCACCTCTGCAAAGAAGCAGGGATAGTAATTTTAAGAAGTTTGAATAATGATTAACTTTGTATAAAGTTTTTCATGGCTCCTGCACCTAAAATTTCTCACATCTCAGTGAATGATTCGATTTGATTTGATTAATTTCAAGATAGCAGATGAGATAAAACACTGAGCATGCAGAACACAGACAGCAACAAGTTAAAATCAGCAAGCTAGTCAGCAATCATGAAGAATTATGGGATGCAGAGTAACCTGCGAGTTGATTGGGTTGAATTAAGCATACCATGGAGTGTAGAAACACCAGCAAACTTTGCTATTTTCCAAAATTGCTGAAATCAGATCTGATAGGTACCTAAAACACATTCAATATACCTGCTATATTCATTAGAGTAAAAATTATTAAAGAACCAGCATAGGAAATACCATGAATTTGATTAATAAAGGACATATATACTCAGTGACTGGTATATTTTTCAGTATGTGCCTGGAAGCAAGATGGATGGCAAGAGATTACAACCAACAAATATGAAGGCTGCTGGCTGGTTTGCAATGAAAAGGGTTCCATATGGGTGCAAAACCTCATAGTGTTCCCGAGACTAAACAATTGGAAGTTGTACCTGCCTGGCCAATGATTGGAACTTGATTCATATCCTGTACCTCAAACAGCTCTGAAAATGACTTTGATCAAATTAAAGAGAGAATCTGTATGACTGAATCTTATTAATACAATTGATTTGATTGCATTGTCCCATGTGAAAGTTAAGGTGACAAATTGGGTGACAGATACGTCAAGACCGAGCTGTGTGTTGATGGCAGCTTTGAAAAGGCACTGAAACAATCTAGAGACCCTGTATATAAATTTAAATCAAAATCATTGTTTCCTCATTATGATCCTGCAAACAGTTGACTGTGAAGATTAAACAATTAAGATTCAAAGAACGAACCAAACTTTGAGAAATATCCTCCCTAGGCTACAAGAGAAGCTTCTGTTGTCCTCTGCAAGGTGTTTCTGTACCTGAGTAGGCGCTTTTGAAGTGAACATTTGCTTACTATTTGCCATGAAAACATTGCAGGAAATTGCGGTATAGCTGTGCAAAACTTAAGTAGCATTCTGTGGGATTGTATGACATCGTTAACTGATAATACTTGAAGATCATTTCGGCGAAGGCCTTGTGTGTGCTTACATGCTATCTCTTCCATTCCGCTTGAAACAGCCTTCTGCATGGTAACCGCCGCTGCCTTTGTTGCCATGGCCCAAAATACCATTTTTTTTAGCAGGGCCAGCACTATAGCTGCAGGAAAGAGCTAGACGGCTATTGTCTCAGAATGGAAGTTGAGAGTTAACTCCAGCTCAAAGCTAGTCGGATAAGCCATTGAAGGGTGAAGGGAGAAGACTGTAGTAGAAATGCCAGCTGCAAGCTGGGCTGCTGCCTTTAGACAATTTTGGGGGCAACTGCCCAATTTCTCTAATTGTGCAGGACTAGTAGCCGAGCAGAAGCCAAACGCAAACAAAGGTAGGGAGACTTTTTGGATAACTCATTGTAGCGTGACCTGCCATTTTTTGGCCAAAGTTATCCATAATGGACTCCTCTGCATTAAATTAATTTTTACAGCTCCCCACCTTGTTAATCTTCCCCAGGAATCCTTCTCTTGTCTAAATTGCCTTTTTTATATATAAAAAAAATGCTTGGAATTCCCTTTTTCTTACTTCCTTGTATAACAGAGCTCTTCATCACATCTACCCATGCAATTGTTGTAACCTTGACTTGTACACAGTATATGTTGCACCATATGGTTCTTAAGGTGTGACTGAGCACAATTTCAAAATTTCAGAGCTGCCCGCTTCCAGGAATGCCTTTTGCCCCTCTTCCGTAATCCCTACCGCAGACAAAAATGCAGTAGAAAACTCTTGCTTCCTTTCTGATATGGACAAAACCAAGGGCTCAGGCAAAAATTGCGCTTCTATCACTAGCATTTCATAATCATCCAAGTTATATGTGGTAGTTCCTCATCTGTTTTCTGAAGGACATCACGTTGACTGGATAGAAAGGGAAACGATAACCAGCAAGAAGGACAAAATGCCATCAGGAAAGAGAGAAGCTATTATATCTGCCCTTTTAAATCAGGCCTTATTTAATTATTTTATATTTATTTTAATTGTTCATGTTGTTGGTGTTTTTATGTGCCTGTAAGCCGCCCTGAGTCCTTCAAGAGAAGGGCGGGGTACAAATAAAACTATTATTATTATTATAAACTGTAGTTCTGATCTGCAAGATTCCTAGGTCTTTCCTCAGGATTCAGCCAGTTGGTCCTCCTCTCGAGCAATCCTGTGTTTTCACTGAAGTAAACTGGAATTGAAGGCAAAAGCCACATCCTGTCCAGGCTTGAGGTCCCTTCCACAAGAAGCTGTAGACATATTTTTTTCCCTGACAAAACTTTTTCATCTAGAAGTACAGATGGTCCTCGTTCAGCAACTGCAATTAAAAACAGCAACTTGGCTGTTATGCATAATGGTCACAAAGTGAGAATCATATGACCATAATTGCATGATTTTATTTCCGGTTTTCTGTGCTGTACAGAACCAGAAGGATACACCCTTAAATAATTAGGAAGAGAATTGATATTTGCATTTAGGCTCATTGGAGAGGATTACAAGAAAGTAAGCAGGCACACGGGGAAATACACATGCAAAGGAATGTGTTTTGTGGCTGTTTGCCCAGCACTCTCTAAAGTATAGGAGGCAAACAAAAGCCTCTAGTGTGAAACTGCTTAGGATCCTGTCAATTTCAGGTCGCAGTTACCAGCCAGCTTGGGGTCTAATCCACTCACTCACCCACCCCCAATAATTAAGTCAGAGAGCTCAGCTTGTTACCTTTTAGGGATGAGCTGTGTTGGGGAGAAAGATAGCTCAGGAAAAGATTGCTTTTTTTAGACAATTTGCTCTGCAATGGGAAAGGAAAAAAGGGGCTCAGTTACAGGATCAGAATTAACAATGTAAGGGCAAACACCTGGCTGGGAGAGAGGGCCTGCAGAGATTGCAAATGTGGGCATCAACATTGCAAGTACAAGCAGAGACAATTGCTAAGCAAGGACTGCCAGTAGCTTAAAATGTCTTTGATGAGCCTGCACATAAAACAACCCCTAGGGTATCCGTTCCCAGGAAAGAGCATAAAATATTGCCTCCTGTTCTGAAGTTGGCTTGTCCTTTTAATACTCCCTAGAATGCATCTATTCACTAGTGCTATCAAAGAAAATGAGAGATTGATTGTCCCATCAGGGAGGCCAGTTGAAGCTTTCTTAAGAGAAGCAATATTTTATCATCACTATGATGGCATCAGATTAGCTTTTGCCCACACACACACACACACCTCCGACTTGTAATGCAATATAAATACCCAATACTCACTTTTCTCCTTCTAGCTCTGACACTACTCACTCTAATGAGAACCAGGACACACTCAATCAACCCATTTACACAGAGTTTGATGAGGACTTTGAAGAGGAATTGGCATCGCCCATCGGAACCTGTGTGGCCATGTATCAGTTTGAAGGTAGCACCTTGGCAAGCTTCTCCAGTTGTTGCGTTCATGTGGAATAGCTGAGGCCAGAGGCCAACATGCGCCCTTTCTATTCGGCTAGCCTAGAGGGGGCTGCCTTGTGAAAGACGCGCAGTAGATCTGGGATTTTGCTCCTCATAGGGGGGGGAGGAGATTAGATCCATTCATGGCTTTTAGGTTTTTACTCCTTTTCTGCCTCTCCTAGCATTATTTCCTAATCCTGCATTCTCCTCCTCCTCCCACATGCACGATTGGTTCTTTAACAAAAGTAGATGAAAAATCTGTAGTTCCAAATACAAAATAATTTAGTATTAATTTCATCAATTAGATTTAGGCACGGCTTGAGTCCTGCTGACTCTAAGCAGAAATGATTAAAAATATATTTTTTGGAGTTTTTAAAACCCAACCTTTAACTTGAAATGTGAAGTAAACAGTTTGGCTGACATGCTTTGTCAAGTATCTCACTTTTATGGGAATTTAATGGCAAGCAGGCTATTGTTCAGAAGACCAATCACAACTGAGTTGTCCAAGCTTCAGCATGAACTACCCCAAAGCCATTCACTAGTCTTGTCCAGACTGTTTTCTAATTGCATCATTTTTAACCACAAAGGACTGAAAATCTTTTCAAAATGCCTAATAATGAAAGCTTGCATCCTGAGAAGACTTGATTAAATGCCACTAAGGTGTGTCTCTTTTGTTCCACTCTTGGGCCATAATGGTGAGAGCAGCAAGGCCACAAAGGCAAGAGTTAAGTCTGTCTTAACACTTAAAAAAAACAGGGCACAGTATTCATTTTATTTTCCCCTGCATCCTCTGTAAATGTAATTTTTTCTGTTTAATAATAAGTATTATAATAAGCAGCTCAACTGCCAAATGCAGGTAAACAGTTTTGAATGAAAATTATCAATGCCTAAAATTTTGAATTGGACAAAAAGTCCTGCTTACTCTATGAAGGGCGGTATAACTCCTTAGTCTGGCTCACATCCGGCTTTAAAGTCTTGGCACCCTTTAAAGCCACCCACCCCCAATCCTGTCCTTGCAACTGCTGTATACTCTGATGGTTTGAACAGTTTTGCCCCCCAGATATTCTTGACTTCAGCTAATCAATGCCCTTGCTCATTTGTTTGCTTCCCAAAGGTTCCAGTGAGGGTACCATCTCCATGCAGGAAGGTGAAGAGCTCAATTTGATGGAGGAGGACAAAGGTGATGGCTGGACACGTGTACGGAGGCGTAGTAGAGGGGGAGAGGGTTACGTCCCTACTTCCTATTTGCGACTGAATGTGAACTGACAGATAGCTGCACCAACATCAATGTCTGAATGGAAGTGGGGCGGAGTTTCAGTTGCCTGGAAACGGCTCCATGATGTTTGCTCTGGGTGAGACGGTAAAAGAAGGAACTTGCAACAAATCACTACTGCAAAACAATGGCTGTAGCCAGCTGAAAGTAAGGCCTCGGGATGGGAGTACAAGAGGTGGTTGAATTCCAGCTACTAATCGCTCTTCCTCTCCTCCATTATCTTCATGGCAGAGTTACAAAATATTCCACAGGAAATACCCTTCAGCCAAAGTAGATAAAAACATGCAATTTTGCATATAGGAAGATTCCTGAATTCATGGCTCTGGACTGTGGTAGTTGGGGGTGCAACCTTTGCAGAAAGGACGCAGTCCCTTTTTAAAGTGCAGAGCCAGCTGTCCCTCCTGCCCTTTGAGAAAAGTTTCTGCTTTTTTGCTGCATTCAGTATTCTGTGTCCAGACCTCAAGGGGATGGTGGACGTTTGGGGCGGGAGTGTCTATATTCAAGGAGGAGACTGCGTTGGATTAGAAGCCTGGGTTGCTGCTATGCCTGTTATTTGACTAGAAGCAGAGGGGGGAGGTTGTTACTAGGCATACCAGTCGCTCCCAGTGCTACTTCAATTAGATGCAAGTGTCACCATAGCCGCCTTGTCTGAGGACAGGCCAAGGGCCACACCGGCACCAGACCATCTCTATATTCTTTCCTTGAAATGCACTTTATAGTTTTCTTGGATTTGATCAGCCTGGCTCCTTCAGCCATTCAAAAGTGCCTGTGCCAGAGTCTTCGGGTTTGTTTTCCCCTTGGAAATACATTATACGAGAAGCAAAAGCAGGTGGCTCTGACCTCTTCCTCTCCTATTTCTGTTTTAAAGAAGACTCTAATGTATTCTTAGTTGTTTTATACAGTGACCAGTTTATTTTATCATTCAGTTTGACATGTTCACATAATCTGTAACGTAGCCTCAGCTCTTATCCCTTCAGCCTTGGAAAGAAGGGGCCAAAACTTGGCCTCCCTTCTGTTGAGATGCAGAATGTATTTCTGGGTGCCTTTTACACTTTATGTAAATAGAAGGGGGGGAATTAACTAGTGGGTGCCTGTGCAGTTACCTTTTTGTCCCTCTGGCCTCCATCTGTGGATTTTTAACATTTGCAGCATTTACATCACTGTTCGAGAGGTAAAGGATGAGCCTCTACCTTTTCTGCACGGTTCACCACTCCGCAAGTGGGAGCTGGAGGATGCCATGAGAAGCCAAGGCAGCCAACAGTTCCTGCTCACGTCTGCCTATCCATAGAACAGCACAATGGGGTGGGGAGGCAGAATGTGGGAGGGGAAGGAGAAAATAGATTTGTTGTCTGACACTGGAGCAGCACTAGTGATAGATCTGTTGGGGGAATATTCCTCTCTCCTCCTCTTGTGCTCAACCAGGCAGTGCTTCTGTGCAAATGATTTTTGTAGATCTGAAGAGAGGCCTGACTACTGTCTAGGGGGGCAGGGGGAATACCTTACTATGGAAGTAGCTGCTAGCATCTGCTGGTCAAATAAAAACCTAAGAACTGCACTGCATCAGACCGAAGACTCATCTAACCTTGTATTCTCTTCCCATTGTGGCCAAGTAGATGATCCACAACAGCAACAATACTTTTCTGCTTATGTTTCTGAGCAAAAAAAAAATAGGATGCTGTTGGCCATGGGTAACCTCATAATTCTTTATTAAAATTGTCCAAGTTGGCCTTCTCTAGATCATGTGTGAAATCAAGATTCTACTGTGAATCCTGATTGAAGTCTTTCCTTTATCATGCCTAATTCTTCAATGACTTGACTTTGGGTGCTGGGAGAAACTTTTTATGAACCTCCACTGATACTATGTTAAAAGAGATACAAAAGCTTTTTCCCTGCTTGAGCATTTCAGGGTCTTGTATAAGTAAGGGAGAAAGTCCTTCCTAAGACAACCTCTCTCAATAAAAGTACTTTTCTCAAGTACTGTTCAAATTGAAGAAAAAAAATTCTGGAAAGACCTATGCAAGTTTCTTTCTATGTAACACATGAACCATATGTTAAAAAGGAAGAAATATTAACTGCAGAATTCAGCTCTACATAATGGAATCATAACTACAAAAACAGGAAAAGTATTCCAACTGAAGAACGTTGCTTTTTGATTCTGGATGGATTTTTGGACACTTCTAACTTTATTATGAATGCATTTAAACTTATGGGCGCAGATAATCTCAGAAGCTGTTATTTTCTGGGTTTGGGGTGTGTAAACCAATGCTGTGAAATTTCTAAATTGGGTAAGAATAGGCAGAGAGCAAAGTTATTTCCATAGCACATACTGATTAAAAACCATCCGCTGCTTTCTTTATTACAGGCTGGCTCTTTAGAATAGGTTAAAAAAGTCTCCAGATTGCTTCTTTCCATAGCCCTGGCCCTGTTGATCTAGAAGGAATGTCTACCACAGAGGAGTTCCTCCTGCTCATTCACTCCTTGGAAGGCATTCAGATGTTTCAGTCGACATCGAATCCTAGCACTGGGTGACTTTCCTCTTTACTGCTTACTAATCATCTTTGCCACCCTTGGTCCTCTGGCCTGGCAGAGGCGGGGGGATCTTCTCCCATGAGTTCACTCTAGTTTCTGAGAAAGCACTGTCAAGATCCGTTCAAATTTCTTGTGCCGTTCACTCTGTTCTGCCTGTGCTCCTTTACTGCCCCAGAAAAGCCGAAGGGAGAACTCCGTCTGAAACACTTCCAGGAGTTCTGGAGTACCCTGGAATCCTGAGTGGAGAAAAGGATGTGAAAAAGGAAACATGAGCTGAACTCTGTAACAGCAATCAGTACTAGGTAGAGTGAACATCCCAGGATCAGCTGACTATCTTATGATGTGTCACCCTAGCAGTGGGAAACGAAAGGGGCTGCTAAACCACACATAGCAGATTTAGAATAAGACTGTACTACAGGCCTCTGTAAGAGAAGGCCAGTACAAAAAGGAGTAGTATAACCAACGCAGGTAGTCCTTGTTTTACAACAACCGAGCCCAGAAATTTGGTCATGGGTTGTTGTGGTTATAAGTTGAGTCACCACATGACTGGACTTGATTTTATGACAGTCATTAAATATGTCATGGTTAAGTGAATCATGGGATTAAGTGAATTGGGCTGCAAATCTGAATCCAGCTTATCCACTAAGCGAGCCAGTTGCCAAGCACCTGAAATATGATCACGTGACTGGCGTGGTGGTGTGGCAGTTGTAACAAGTTATAAGTAACTTCGGATTCTTTGTAACTGAGCGGTCATTAAGTGACCAGTCATAAGTTGATAACTCTGTAGAACAGAATTCCTTATTTGAGAATAATATAATGGCAGTCACACCAAGGCTGGATTTAAACACCAAGATAAACTATAAAATGACTTAACTTGATTTTGAGATTTGGAATGTAGTCCCTACAGATATCATGCCACCAGATGCCTTATTTTTAATAAAAAAGCAACTGCAAAATTAAAACCAACCATCTCATGAGATTCTAACCAAGAGTTGAAGGATCTATGTTCTCATTTGAGATTATGGCTTTTTCAAAGTTTCTATCTGGCCAGCCATAAAACCTAGTTTATGGCTGGCTATGTCATGGTGCACAGTTTTAAGGTGGCACAAAGATAAACTCTTATGAAAGCCTTGGCTTGAACTACTAGTTTTGTTTAGCAAAAAATGAAAAGTGACGCAAAAAGCTGCACAGTATTCAGATACAAAGTAAGCAAAGATGCCTCCCTCCTGAAGTGAGCACCGAGGCCACGCCTGTCAGTAGTTTAGGAAGCCTCACCTTTTCTGGCATTTGTACTGCAGCTGTGCAGGCTTGAGAAAACACGTCCAAGTGAAGGAGGTGACAGGATGTCAGTCACCACCAGAACCCAATCGAGCATTTTCCTCAGGGGGCCAACCATCCTTCCAAATCAGGAAAAGGCGTGGCTCCTTTATGGAGCAGCCAGCAATACAGTAAGAATGCCCACTCTGGATTGGACTACTGCATGCTTCTAATAAACCATTAACACATACAGCATGCCAAATATTTTACTTTTAAAAAAAACTACAGTGGAATTTGCACCTTCGGCAGCAGAGCTGAGAACGGACAGAGAGATGATGTGTGTGTGTGTGTGTGTGTGTGTATGTGTGTGAGACATGCCACTGGATATCATCGACTGGGTTCTCAGTCAAAGTCCTTTGGAATGTTTAAGGGGCAAAACTTTAATTGAGGCACCCATCCACAGACTAATCACCAATCCTACCCAGTGTGGTAGGATCAGGATAGAATTAGAACAGATGTTTTGAGCCACTTGTAGAGCAAAAGCAAGGGCAGAAGAAATCCAGCTGGTACAAGTCATGCTTGTCTAAAATTGCTGCTCTTTTTAGAGCTGGTGTGCTGCACAGGCTAGCCAAGATTAGCTGTCAATAAACCCATTGCTGGGTCATATTTCCATCACCAAAATAGCTAAACTTCAGATGGGTGGATTTTTCATTGGTTAGAAACTTATCCCAACTTTTATTTAGCAGCTGAAGGCAGAATGCATAAGGCTCCTCCTGTTTTTCTTCCCACAACAATCTTACAAGGTAGACTGGGCTGAGAGGATGGCCCAAACTCACTCGGTGAGCTACTGCAGAGCCTGGGTGTTCCAGTGCAGTCACCACAATGGTGCTCTGACAGCTTTCTTCTGGGCTGCTATTCATGTACATCTATTCCATGTAAGAGGGCAACTGGGAAAGGGAACAGTTGCTTGCTAGCCAATCTGAACTGAGCTAACCAAGGTATATAGAGAAGGCCCAGCTACCACTGCCAGGAGCAACCCTACCTTGAAGTTTGGCCTCAGCACTGATGCGATAAGCACCAGTGTTGGTGGCAACAAAGCGAGCTGCTTCCAGCATCTGCAGAAGGATATCACACGTCTCCTCATTGTCGTCCCAAAGTTGTTCTCCTTCCATGAGACTGAGAAGTGGCAGGATGTGAGGAACTGCTACCTCCTTTGGGGAGAAGACAGAATTCTCTGTGGGCCACAGACAACAACCTTTTAGATCACAGATGAAATTACAAGTAGTCCTCATTCAACACCTGTTCATAATTACAGCAGTAATAATAAAGCAACTTTATTGTAACTCCAGGCAACAAATGCATTCTTAAGAGAGGCTGCAATATCATAAAAATCATAAAAAGATCAAACTTTGAATTATGTAATATCTTCTCTAAAAGACAGAAACTCCCAAATCAGGACCTGAGTCCAAGAAGAAAAAAAACACCACACTCTTAACTCCAGCTCAGCTCATATTATTTTTTGTTTTTAATTTTATGGAATGGAAATGGATGCATGCAACTTCAAATGAATGCAAAAAGGGCTACAACTATTTTAAAAGTGGTTAAATGAATATTTAATATATTCACTAAGTAGCTCACAAAAAAGTTTACAGTCCAAAGGAGTGTTTCCAACATTACATGGAAGCTCCTCAGATTATTTCTGCATGGTGATATATCATGGAGCAACTAAAATCTAAACTGACTTCCCAACAGTTTCTACCTCTCAGTCCTAAATAAAATGGTGTCCATGGTGCACAGGATGGTGCTTGAAAAGGTTGCCAACTCCTGAGCTGCACATGAAAATAAAGCAATGCACCAGAAGCTCCACACAGTTGTAATAATTGGAATTTACCAGAATGATTGCAAGGCCCTACCTTCAGCCCTATTCAGATTCCTCAAGAGAGGCTTGAGCTTCTTCTCAAAGGCGATGGCGCTTGCAGTGTGACTCTGGCGCAGATGCCTCCATGTTTGCTCCAGTCGGGTGATCTGCAGATTCAAAACGGGAGAGAAGTATAAATATAGTTGCCTGCACAGGCCTCTGAGGCTCAGAACTGAATGGCTTGGCCAGATACTTAAGCTGTACTTTAATAAAGAAAGAGAAAGGGATATAAATATTTACATTAAATATTTAGATTAAATGCATTCCATCCTTCATCCTAATAGCAACATGTAGACTGAAACCAGAGCTAGCTTTGTTAGGTGAGCTTCCTCTCATCAAGTATCTGAACTCAAACTACACTTTTCCATCTTTATGTGGGGCATCTTAAGAGTACACGGTTAGTCTAGGCTTTGGCCTTCCGCCCACCACCGCCACCTCACCTGTGGCAGCTGAAGAGCTTTCATCACAGCAGACAGGGCAAAGAGGTCCCCAACTGGCCTCCACAGCTCCACAGCTAGCTGGATGACCTTGTGGAGGGTGGCAGCCCGTTCAGCTACTGACCCCGTACAGCCCAGTATGTCCACTGCAATGCCCAGAGCTATAAGATGGTGCCTGAGCATGGAAAAAGAAAACACAAGAAACGGCGATGCTTGCTGCAACTCTCAAATACATTCTGGCACATTTTGTCAATGCCATCAGGAAGAGTCTTGCTCAAAAGCGATGACAGGATTCCTACCTGCTGCTTTACTGGCAGGTCAGAAGGTGGCACTGACCAGCTTTTCCATGTCAAGCTGGCACACAAGATCCTGTGTGAACTGAACGAATGAATTCTTTCCCTCAGTTCTAACACTGAGATGTTCTGGCAGGCAACAATGCACTACTTGGCCCTTTCTGTGTATACAGGGTTAAATATATTTGATTGGGAAAAGCCTATTCATCAAATAATCATAATTCCTGCAATTACGTTCTCAAACTGGGCCTTCACCAGCAGAATGATTCACTACTGGAAACCTGCAGGTTAGGGAGCGGTTGAAGGGAATAGGCAGAGCCGTTTGCATCTCTCGTTTTGCTTATGTCTAAAAGAGTTTTTTCTTTGCCAGCTCCAGGCTGATCTAGATGCTATGCAGGGAATGTGGCCAGAGGGGGGGAGGGAAGGTCCACCAAAACACAAGTCAGCAGTCAACTATGAAGTGGCCTCTTAAGAATGACTGAACCTTTATCTTCAGGAAATTATTCTCTGCTCTCCCAGAAAGCCCTTTATTTTAAATTTTTTAATTTTCTATCTCACTAAATTTCTATACCATCAGAAGACTCACAATATTTGCAACTGGGCTCTAAACATTTATAATACAAAAATTAAAAAGAGTGACAGTAAATAAATTAATTAAAATAAAACCAAAACAATTACAGTAAGCAATAATAAAATTTCAGGCAGTCCTCAACTTACAATCATTTGTTTAGGGACAGTTCAAAGTTACAGTGGTCGTGAAAAAAATGACTTATAACTATCACAACATCTCCAGTCACACCATCAAAATTAAGGTGCTAGGCAACTGGCATATATCTAGAGTTGCAACCTCCTGGGGACATGTGATCACCATTTCTAACCTTTCCAACCAGCTTCTGACAAACAAAGTCAATGAAGGAAGCTGGATTCACGAAACAATCCATAATTCACTTAGCAACTGAAATGATTCACTTAACAGCCTACCAAAAAGGTTGTAAAATCGGGCATGATTCACTTAAGAACCACCTGACTTAGCAATGGAAATTGTGGTCTCAATTGTAGTCATAAGTTGAGGGGTTTCACTCTGTTAGTCATAGCCAACTTTAGGGGTCGATGTTCATCTCTTTCCTTAGGCTATTGAGTAAGTGCTGTCTGAAAACATTTCCGCAGGCATGTGACGAGCATGACATCATACTGCAGTGCAGAATGTGTGGTGAAACATGGAGCACTCTTACCTCTCCACCAAAGTGGTACCTATTTATCTACTTGCATTTTTACATGCTTTCAAACTGCTCAGTTGGCAAGAGCTCAGACAACCACATGGTGGTTAGGACTTGAACCGCCACAGCATCAACTTTCTCCAGCGTCTTTTAAGCCCCTGAATCACTGCACCTCTCCATAAGTTGAGAACTACCTGTAATTGCATATTAATCCTTAGTGAATTGGCACCTACACTACATCCTCAAGAGACAAGCAAGCAAGTTTTGGAGAACACACACCCAGATATGTACACACCATTTACAACTTCTCTGGCACATCCCAGCTACCACAGAACTTTAGTTAGTACCTTTCTAGCAAGTCCTTCCGAAACTGATGCCCTTGAGGCAGGGTTATAAGCTCCAGACCCGAGCTCACCCCCATGGTTCGCTGCTGCTCTTTAGATACTCCAATTATCCTCAATGCCTGTAGAAGAGATATGGTGCATTTCATAAGACGTTAGCCTTTAAGCCAACAGTCGTTTCTTTCTTCATCCCTATTTCACCCTTGAGGGTAATTTTTCTTGTCGGCTAAATCAATTATACTATCTACGACAGCAAGTGATTTTAGCTGGAGAGTCGAAGGGTTCAGAGTGTCAGCTGAGATAGAAATCCCCAAATCCCCATCATATTTTGTTTCCAAATGTCAGAACCAGGTGGGGGGTTAGGAAACATTTGCGAAACTGCTTTTATCTAACTGGAAAGATCTGTAACTCAATTCTTATTTCAATGCTCAAAACAAAGGAGAAAGGCTACACAATAAAAGTCACTTTTTTCTTTTTTAAAAAAGAAAAGGAATTTGTTTTCCCTGTTACTATGCTCCTATACAATACTAGTCCCATCATCATCCCCAGGAAAGTTTCACAGAATAGATTTTTGATTATTCCAGCCTGCAAATTACTACCTCTTTCATTTATTATGATTTTACCAACCAGGATGAGGAAAGCACAAAGATGCTTTTAGAGTCCGCATTCAGTGTGGGTAATAAGTTAGTTCTGGAATTAGAGTGATGTCTATCTTTCTTAGCAAAGTATAATTTATATCTTAGCTTTTATGAACCACAAAACAACTCTGTCAGATGCAGGCTGTTTCAGCTCCCCTGCAAAAGCTGCAGGCTCAGTTAGTCTGCCAGAGCCTAATCAAGTTCTCTGTGGCTCAGAATGAGCATTTTCTCCTGGACAATGGAAAAGGAGCCCCATGACTCTTATACATCAGACCATTAACATTCAAAAGACTAGGAGATAACAAGTTCACCTAACAAAAGAACCAGGTTGCATCATACACTATCTCATGCTCAGAACTCCTAACCCAAATGCCTTAGAGTTAGCTCTTTAACATGAGAAAGGGAACCTGTTCCATAACAGTCAAGCAGATCAGATGGCCAAGACTAGAATTCAAGTCCTGGCTCAGTTCAAAATACACTTGTACAAAATCAATCATTAAATTATAGAATTAATGCAACCTACCATAAAGGAAGCAACTGAAAGTCACCAAAATAATATTACATAAACAACTGTCTTCTGTGGCCCTCACCTGACAATCTATTTTTAAAATATGAAGCGCTGTTGTGTGGTAATCATGGGTACCAAAGATGTCCTTGAGGTGCTTGAGTGTGCCAGGGTCCAGGGGCTTGTTGTCGGGGGTCAAAAGCAATGAGTTAAAATGCTGAAGCTGGAAGGAGGAAGTAGTCTCTAGCAGCGGGCGCTCAAACCCTGGTTCCATCTCTGTCTCCTTTGACTGAGGAGAAGGAAAGGGAGCCTCAACAGAGTCCAGGAACCCAAAAGCCGTCTCTGTAATGTGAGCCTGGCCACGCCATCTCTCTTCAGTCCGCAAGTGCTCCACATGGCTTCGGGGGCCCTGAGGAACCTTAGGAACCAGTTCACAATAATCACTCATCAGCATGGAAGGAACCCTCAGAGGCTTTGGGGGAGCTTTGGAATTAAGCCGCCCTTCCGAACCACTCAGTCCCAGGCCTTCCAGCAGGTGAGATGTTAAGGTACTTGGCCGTAGAAGAGGGTCACTGCCTGTGCGAAAGGCAGGAGACAATGGAGGGAGTTGAGTTCGGTCCTGGTCTCCAGGTGATGTTTCTGGGCTTCCTGTGGACAGAGGAATGAACGGTTTGAATGTGGATGGATTAGAGTTGGGTAATTACATTTGATTGGCCCACAAATATTCCCTGCCAGAAGTGCACACCTGTCCAAATGGGTTTATTATATTGAATTTCTATTAAATCAAATGCTTGGGATTTCAGTATTAAAAACAAAATGTTAAAGTATTATGGTGCCAGATATAATATTTGCAACATTTCACATGTACCTGCTAATATTTAAAATGTTTGTATAGTCAATCTCATCAACTAAATGAAGGTGGTACAGAAGATTTTAATCTGAAATAAGGGTCAATTGATTAACCACACTGATCAATGAAATTAGGGTAGATGCACGTAAAATATTTGATTACCCCAAGTTTAGATCATCATTCTCTAATCAGGCAAAGGCACATATTCAAGAGGCTGATATTGCAATGTAGGTCCCAATACCATCAAGATTTGTTCAATGGGACTCTTGGCCACTGGCAGCCATTGTCAAAACTGATTAGCAGCTATAGCAGCAGCAGCTGCCATTCAATGTCACCAACAAAAGCTACCCAGTGATAGAGGTCATGGATCCTATCAGAGCCATAAGGCCCAGCACTCATTCAAAGAAGCCACATGTTGTACAAGGCCTGGGCATAAACTGGGGAAGAGCAATGGCTTAAATTACATCCATCTTCTGTGGGCTCTGATGTCATACAAACCATCGAGCTATTTCTGGTTTCATGCTAGGTTTGTCAACAAATGCAAAACCCATGGTCTATAAACTGATACAGTCTTAGGTGCAAAATATAATAACACTTTGGTATGATATCACAGTGTAGCCATCATCTGCAAACATCGTGAGAAATTAAATGCTTTCTTCTAAAATATGCATCACTCTAAAGGTGTTGAAAGTGGCAACTGGCAAAACATGGATTGTGACATCACAATGCAAACCCTGTAAATTATGTACTTGTGTCTGATGTCAGGATGCATGCTTTAAAGAACAGGGTTGCGCTGTGATGTCATAACATGTTTTATAATTTTTTCATGCTTTTACACTAAATCAAACTGCTCATTTTTCTAAGTTTTGTCTAAAACTAGAATCAAGTTTTTCATTAAATGGCAATTAAATATTTTCGGGAGGAAGGAATCACATTCTATGTTTTACTTTCCTCATCCTACAGAATAGTTCTAGCCATACCAACTTCTGTATCTTTTCTTCGGCTCCCAGACAACTATGTTACTCCCAGTCCACTGCTTTCCTGCATGATTTAACTGATATCAGGCAAAATACAGGATAAGTTGGATAAGTAAACATGCTATCCTGGAAAGCTAAAAAAATCTCTGCTTTCCTTTAGAGAACTTGGGGAAAATACACTAACCTGTACTGTATTGTATTGTACTGCATTGCAAACAAAGCAGTAGAGGAACCATATTTCTTTCACCATTTGTAGACTGAAAGTGCTTTAAGCCAACCTACCCATTTGGAATCTGTCTTCCATATATACCCACCGGTCAATAAGTTGCTGTCTGATTGGGCACCATGCAATGAAGGTCTCTGGCCCAGCTGATCTAGGCTACTGGGGTCACTTCCACTTCGATCTTTTGTTCTGAGAGAGGAAAAAACCGAGATATAGAACTAAGTGATCCATTCTCCCTCCCCCCAAACCCATTTCTCAAAAACCTACAGAAAAGAAAACTGACATCGAGTACTTTCATAATCAGACCACCACACATTCTTTCATTGGTAAGGCTTTCTACATTTTGGGACATAGACTATGATAAAGGTCCTGCACTACAAATGTGTACAAGACCCAGTGCATTGGCCATAATTACTTAAACGTGTGCCTCAAGTGTGTTCGCCCATTTCTAAGTGGGTCTATTTAAAAGCACAGTTTAGTGATACCATGTCATATTCTCTGCCACACTGCCAAGGACCACCACCAACCCCACCATGAAGCAAGGTTCCTCACCGGAGCAAGTTTCCATCTCCTATTTGTTCTCCAGTAGTGGCCGGACGGAAGCTGAACCGTCGAAGAGGTGCGTCTTCCTCCTTAGATGGACCAGGAGGCTGGCCAGTGTCACTGAAACGCTCCTTCAGACAGCGAAGTGGTACACTCCTGTTGACTGGTTGAGAAACCACAGCTCCTGAAATATCTGAGATGACTTTCCGGTTGCCCACATAAAAGCGCACCAGGGCAGGTACATTGTCAAACTGCTCCTGTTCAAATTGGAAAAGGATGCGAGAATAGCCCTTTCGGGGACGGAGTACCACACGGATTATCTTGAAGTGCAGGGCCTGTCCTCCCCAGTGACATGACAAGACATAATCACCCAGGCTAGAGCGTGAATCGCGGATCAAGAACTCCCCATCATTCTGCAACATGGATTCTGCCTCCTAAGAGAGAGAGAGAAAGAGAAGTAGAGGTAGATGGAAGGTATGCCTTTGTTTAAAGAAAGGGCCAACAAAACACAGCATTAGAACAATCTCAAGATGGTTAAATACAGGAACCACTTGAAGGTTATAGAGAACCAGTGAGCATTACATGACCCATCAACTTCTGACAAGTATTTTATTCTCCCTTCCAAGTTGCTGTGATAGGAACAGCTGGTTTAATGAAGGTACTTCTTTTGTGTAAGTAAAATGAGAACAAACTCTGCCCTTCTATTTACAGGTATTTGTATGTTGTGTTTTTTTCCAGCTCTTTTTCTTCTCTTCTGCTGTCTCCAGGTACTACAACATCAAGTATCCAGACTTTTTTGTTTCTCATATCGACAATTGTTAAATCTGAGGTATTATGTGGAAGGTGCCTGTCTGCTTCAATTCTAAAGTCCCAGAGCACTTTAGTTTCATTATTGTTGTTGTGAATCACAGCGATATTAGGTTTCCACTGGAATGGGGTGTCGTCCATGAAGTAAGACTCTCCTAAAGCAGTGGTCGCCAAACATTTTGACCTTGGGAACCACCAAATTCACAATTTGAAATCCCGAGGCCCACCAATGATTTTTTTTTAAAAGGTACATACATTTGGAAAATAATGGTCAGAGAACTTCCATTTCATTAATATAAAAGGCACCTATTTAATATAACAAATTTAAAAAGCTTATTTAATTATAACAAAATCATAAAAAATAATATATTTTAGTGTGATATTTGTTCCTGCTTTTGAGGAAGAGAGAGAGAAAGAGAGAAAGACAGAGAATGAAAAAGACAGAGACACACAGAGGGAGAGACAGAAAGAAAGGGAGAGAAAGAAAGAGAGGGAGAGAGAATGAGAGAGGGAGGGAAGGAGGGAAGGAGGGAGGGAGGGAGAGAGAATGAGACAGACAGACTCGCACGCACACACACAGAATGAGACACACATACACACAGAGAGACAGAAAGACACACAAGAGAATGAGAAAGGGAAAGTGACAGAAACAGAGACAGAGAATGAGAGATAAAAGAAGCGGAGGCACCTGACCTCTGAGGGTTAAAAAAAGCGGATGGGCAGTGGCGGTGAGAGGAGCCAGGGGAGACTTTCAGGGAAGCAAACAGTGTGGCAGGACCAGCTGTCCACGGACCCTTCATGGGCCAAGCAAGTGAAAGCAGCGGATGTGCGGGGTGAGCTGCAAGTATGTCTCCTAATTTGACCCAAATCGAACACCTATGGGGGGAGTCTGAAAAGACAAGTCCAGCATCGCTCTCCATCCAGCATCCAAGCTCTAAAAGAGGTCGTTCATAAAGAATGGGAAAAGATAGATTTTATAATATGTTGCCAACTTGTTCATTCCATGCCTAAAAGACTTGGTGTTGTTCTTATAAAATCATGGAGGTCATACATAATACTAGATGTAGTCGTTTTTGTTGTGGGGTGTATTTATTTTTGCATCGACTAATTTGAGTAAAACTGAAGATTTTGTAATCTAAGTTATATTCATCTTACTTTTATGTGAAGAGATAAACAAATGTTCTATAAAACTCACTTTTGTCAACATTTTGGAAATTGTTCTTGTATTCATTGAGATATTGATTGAAATCTTACTTTTCAAAGGGGGGGTAACTCATTTATGCTGAGCACTATATTATGCTAATGATATTACAGCAATGTGACCTCTATCATCCCAATCTCATGCTCCATTCCTTTCCCTTGGCTATCTTCCACTCCTAGTCTCTGTTTTTTAAGTCAGATGCCAAGGGAAATAAGCAAGAGTAACTTCCTGGTGCAGGAGTACCTCATGGGTAGAAGCCAACAGCTGCTTTAGTTACTGGGACAATCGTCCCTGGGTAAATCAGGAAATCTTATGTTTTGCTTTCTCATTTGGCACTATGACAGAAAATTCTGAATAAAGAGGCCCTACTATCATATGTTACCTAAGGATCTGTCTCAAGTGAACAGCTGAGTTAACATGCAAGAAAATATAGTTTTTGGTGTCTGATGATTGAGAGAACAAATTGTATGCACATAAGAAAAAAAGATAACATGTTTCCTTCAGCAAAACATTGTTCTCAAGCAACCATTCCAATTGTTTTCTTCTTCACTAGGAGCTTTGAAAAAAAAATCCCTCCTAATCAAATTTGATCCTGTTCCTTCCTCTTTTACCCTATCCATCCATCCTACATCCAAATGTTATTTGCCCTCAAGTGTTTCTTCTCTTCCCCTCATTGTAGAAAAAGACACATGTTAACTCTTTATGGTTAAATGTTAGCTATTACAGGGATTCACACAAACCGGGGAGTGATTTTGCTGTCAAAACTGAACTATGAGAACAAACTATACCACATGGGAATGAAATGCTGGTCTATGTCTATAGCAAATAATTGATTTGAATAGTAGCCATGGGTACAAACTATATATATCACAACTGACGGATCTTCATTCCTTCTCTAGAATAATTCTAACTGGATGCTTTCTCTTAAGAGAAACTTCAGGCTAGATATCTATTTAAAACATTCCTTTTTCTCCCTTTAATTACCAATATTCAAATGCTTACATTCTGAAAACTTCCCTTCCCACTAAGGATAGGAAAATTAACTCCTTAATGGCTGTTCCCTACAAAAAGCTCCATTTGCCCAAAGTCAGATAACAGGCAAAGATTGTTATTCCAATTTTACTAAAGACAGCTCTCCTTTGTGTAGCAAAGGCCAAGTACCATTACTATCACCAAATCTGGTGCTTCCTAGCAAAATTCTACAATTTAGAAGGCTACATTGATCAAGAAAATGTTACTGAAATTTGTCCTCCGTGCTCCCACCAAGAATGCGTCATAAAATGATGTGAAAAATGCTGTACAAAACAAATTTGACAAAAATTTGAAGTCATAACCTAACCTAACCTAACCTAACCTAAGCTAACCTAACCTAACCTAACCTAACATAACATAACATAACATAAACATTGTCAGGGCACCCCTGGCTTATAACCAATGTTGGCCACAAGCAGGTTCCTTGGTTGCAAGGATGGTGCGCAGAACGA
>JANHFO010002811.1:26174-41479 GCA_032468095.1 Pareas carinatus | reverse complement strand
TGTTTGTCCAATGTATGTGGCTGGGCAGTTGTTGCATGGTATTTCATAAACTCCTTGGTTTTCTAGTGGGATCTTGTTTTTGGGGTTTCCTAGGATGTTGGCTATTTTTTGGTGGGTGTCAAAGGCTGTCCTGATATCAGGATATATATGTAGGTGTGTAGGTCCAGGTGTGTTTGGGTCTCTTGGCAACGTTTCGGCAAGGTCTCACTTGCCATCTTCAGGCTGGTGCTTTTGGTATGTATACATGGATGAGTGGATATTTGGTATGTATATTTGGTATGTATATATGAATGAGTATGTATGTATGCAGAAAACTGTTTTTCTCACCTCTGTTTGTACCATGGCTGGCCGCTGCGTCCTTAACATTTTGACAGTCTGGAAAATATCTACAACACCTTCATATCTCATTCGTTCCAACACAATGCTTAGGGTTATGAACACTCCTGTTCTTCCAACACCCGCACTATGAAAAAAAGAAAGGAGGAGAAAGAGAGAAAGAGAGAGAGAGAGAGAGAGAGAGAGAAGCAAAATTTAGTTGAAGTGTAAACTGTGAATGGAATATAGCACATGGATACAAGTTCCATACGTACGTTTAACATGTAAATCACATTCTTAACAAGGTGACTTGTTAATGCAGATGGTAATTGCAACTGAAATTCGGAATATTATTTAAAGAATTTCAGCTTTTTTATTAGAAGAAAATAATTAAAAACTAAGAGACCTTTATTAATAGAAATAACTGAAAATCATTTTTTAAACCGTATACCTGTACATACATCTGATAGCAGAATTACATTTAGTTAAAAGTTGACATACAGATTGTACTTTGAAACTATTCTGAAAAAAAAAACACTTTTTCTAGTACCTATTAAAAGATTAACATTATTGGATGTTGGGAGCTCTTGGCCTGATTAATGGCAAAATATTAATTAACTAAAACACCTTTTACAATCTGATGGGATAAAATCTTTAAGTCTGCTGTACTTTTTGGAAGGATGCAAAAAATGAATTTTCTGCATACTATTCACATCTAATCCATACAAGCTTGCTATGCATTCTTCTCATTGATTCAATTCTTTAGACCATTAGCTTTTCCCTCCATTTATAGAAGGCATAGATGTGAAATCATATCACATCACCTGAATGAACATTTTTGAACAAATTATTGGAGCAGGCATTCTTTCCATGGGTGCAGAATAGCTGTACACATTTTGTAAATACTCAGAGAGAGAGATTATCTTTATTCTACAGTTTTTGATCATCTATGTCACTGTTTCTGTCCAATTTTATTGTATTTTATACAGCTGATAATATTTTATCTTCTACTTTTGTTCGTGCCTAGTCTTTCACAAAGACTGAATATTAGAGTTCTATTGTCCCTAAGGAAGAGTCTAGCTGCAGAATTGCCAGAACTGGAAAACGGGGGTTTCACTGTATAAATCTTGCAACTCTGCATTAGGCTGTATGTACTTTTACTGAACACATGATTACCGAATTAAATAATTTTTAATTTTTCCAATCCATAAAGCAAATTAAGTAAACCCAAAAGATTATGATTATGATAATCTTTATTACAGTCACTGAGCAGTCCGTACGCAAGACATTCTTAAGTATAATGTAGGATTGTATTTAAAAAATGTTTCCCTGTCTTGTCCCATTTACATTCAACCAAATGATGGAATATTATTTTTCTAAGTTTACTAGAGGAAATATAGCCCAGAGATAATTGTCACCTACTACAACCTTTTGCTTCACACAGGGATCTGTAGGAATATTAGCAGCAGCATTGTTGACAGATGGCTGTCTAGGTTCCAGTTAAATGTCTCCAGAAGAAGAAATTCTGAGTTTTTTTCCCCTGGGACTACTAGATCTACTGCACAGGTCAAATATGCCGTTTATTGCCATACTTCTGTAGATGGGGAACGGAAACTGTCAGATAATTACTTGAATAAGGTTACACTATCAGCACAATGCTGACATGACATTTGAACCACTTCGCATTTGCTTCTCCTTGACTATATTTCTACTTCAGCATGCTATTATCATCATTAAACCTGTTTTCATTTTAATCGGACAAAAAATATTTTGCATCTGCATTTCTTTCTCTTACCTACAATGAACCGAAATTGGCCCGTCTTGTCCAAACTGCTCTTTTGTTTTATGAACTTGGCCAATGAAGTCTATAAACCCTTCTCCCGATTTTGGCACTCCTTGTTCAGGCCAGTCAGTGAATTGGAATTGTCTCACTGTTCGGGACTGGCCATCCTTGAATGAAAAGCAGACATATCAGATGCAAAGTACAGCAGAAGACGAGATATTTAAAATTTTTATTTAGATTTTGTGTTCATAAATTGACAAGGAAAGTGACCTAGCTTTTCTGCAATCTAACTGCAGTCATGATGAAGTTTGCCTTTTGCTCCCGTTTTGCCATTAACAGAATCACAGTGACACAAGAGTGCAATTTCATTAACCACAGTGATGCTCAAATTATTCTCTGCCCCGGAGAAGATGTTTCTGACATTTAAATCCTGTAAAAGCAAAGTCTGCGGATAGGGAAACAGGTCTGGAGGAAACTTGATTTTGAAGCAATACCAACAAACTCAGAAACATCTTTTTCTATTGGTCACTATTATTTCCTCCTTGATGCCATTTTAAATGTGTTCCTTTGTTGGCTCAGCCAAGTCACTTTAGTGTTTTTGAAAAGGTTTCTTTTGTTACTAGTTTGTCTTCATGCTAATTCTTTCTTTCTTTCGACATAGCATCTATCTCTCTATAAAAGCAGCATGAAAATGATTAGTGAAGTCAGCCTAAAGTACTAAAGAATATTCTTATTCAAGCAATTGTTGAAATAATTGCAATTCTGTATCCACCTTGTAAATCAAGATTTGAAGAAACTTCTTCCTAGGCAGACAACATAAACAAACTAATATAATTTAAGCTAGCCTTGTAAAACTAACATTGTTATTAGAGCATCTGCTTGCATATAACTACGGGTAACAATTTTAGGCATTTTGATATCCTAAGAAAAATATAAAATAATACCAACTTCCTCCTTCCAACTGACAGAAGCCTTAGTGAATGGCTTCTTGGAGGCAGTTCAAATTTGCCACAAGTGAGTGGTTCTTTATAGCCGAGTTTTTTGATTAGTATTGTAAATCACGAGTGTAGTTCATAATAGTGGCCTTTGTGACATGGACACCTGCCTAATTAGGACTATCTTTACATGTCTCACTTTCTAACCACCCACAGGGCTGCTATCATTTTTGATCTCCATAAAATCAATTAAGTGACCCAGCAATGTAAACTAGATCTTATCAAAATGAAGAAATCAACTCCTTCATAATTTGTAGCATTACCCTGGAAAAAGTAATGGCTGTAGTAATTGGCAGCAAGAGAACAGATTATATATCAAAGGATTTGATCAACCTGCCTCAACTGCTGTGCTGACTTGTCTTCGTATACTGCCAGACTATTGAAACTGACATTTAATAGAAATGACACAAATTGAACTATTGCTGTTAACCTTCATGCCTTCTGGATACCTTCTACATTCTGAATGCATCCACTTTCTAGCCATGGTAGGGGAATCTGCAGATGCCATGTCACTGTGCCTGCAAGCTATAATTGAGTCATGGTACACAAGAGGAGGAGGGGAAAACTATTCGTAGTTTCCAATTGCTTAAAATGGCACTTTCTGCAGAATGAAACCAATGAAGAATCTTAGTGATGAATGGGAATTTCTATAAAGCAGATTGGAAGCTGGAGGCAAGGGAAAGAAACATTCTCCTACCAAAGCTTTCATTTATGATTGCCTTGACACAGAGGTGAATATAACTTGCCTCAAATAGAAAAGCAACACAAAAATGATACTTTGCACTTCATGTCATTATTATTCAAATTCTGCAGTAAGTTATTCAGCAACATGTAGATGGAAAGGGTGCCATTGTATTTCTGTAATCAGTAGAGCCTAATGAAATATCAGAAGTGTTTCTGATTCTGAGAAATAGTTTAGGTGAATTTGATGGATAACTTGGTACCACCATCTTTTGACAAAGTCTCAGTCCTCAAAAAAGGAACAATCTCTTCATCTTTAATTATATATTTTTTAACATTTGTGTGGTGCCCACAAATTAGCACAAGTATATAGGAAATTAATATTGTTCTCATTGATGATGAGAAAATTACATTCTGAAATTTAATGAGCTGTTAACTTTTAGTAACTGCCCCCCAATTAATTTGGATGAGATCCTTTAGCATTATTGTGGAGTTTAGTTCTGACTCTTTGATCCATGTAATAAATAGCAAAAAAAAATAACTTCAATTATTGCTATGTTAATAGCAATATTAACAATGTGCACACATACCTGATTCTAATTAATATCTAGCTTGGTGAACTAGATATTTGGATTTGGGTTGCCTGTTGTTATGGCTAATGAAATGCCTTTAGAAGAGACTATACAAATGACAGAAAGTGCTTTACTATTAAAATGTTGTCTGCAGCTCCTCCAACTCACTGATCCTGATCACTCACAAGAAATCTTAGGTGTAAAAACGGAAGTGGGAAGTCATGTTTAAACTTTTCCAGGAAATACAGACTGCATCACAGGGCTAATGCAAGCGTTCCACCTTAGATGAAACTATTTTGACAGTGGTCGTATATTCTTCAGTTATCATGGGTATTACTATTCGCAACACTTGTACAAACCAGAATAATAAGCTCAACCATGGTGTGCTGCATTATGTTAATCCTTTAAGTTTATGAAGGGTTTTGTGTGTCTTATGATCCATGCAGGACAAATAATGAAGTCTATCCTCAATTAATAGCTCTAGAATGGCAAGGAGAGGCTTGAAACTGACTAAATAATTCCTGTTAGAAAAATCTACAAAGTCAGAATGTGACAGAAGAAAATTTCTAAAGGTTGAGAAAGGTATGATCATGGTGTACTTCACTAGGAATTGAAAGTGCAGAATAATTATGTAACAATGATTAATTTCACTTTCATTATCACAGCATTTTAGTTACTTATTTAAGGGTAAAACTGAAAATAAATGTGGCTAATCTTTTGGAATGAAATCCATTTTAATCTAGTAAAACTCCATATGTAAAGAATGTGTGAAATATGCATGTAATGACCCCTTTTAGGCAGCTTTCTGCATAAAGACACATGTATTAGGATAGGAAAAACTTTCGTTCAGAACTTTGAACTGAGTATGATTCAATTAAATCATCCCCTTCAATCTTGAATCATAATTCATAATGTCAGAAGGTATATACAAAGATCCACAAATGGCATTGTGGATGTCATTACAATGGGATTTGCTTTACTGAGCCAATTTTCACAGTGTGGTCATGCCAGGTTGGCTTCAATGTCAGGGGTGTGCAATGTCCATTGATTGTATCCTGCTTTGTGAGGTGTGTTGAGGTCCGGACATGGATGGGACACTGACCATTCTGAGCTTTAAGAATTTTATAGGAGTAAAATTGGTATCTTCATTGACTGCAATGCTTCTTCCATTGAAGCCTCCAACTAATTCCTTTAAAAGTATTCCAAATTTCATCTTTACTCTGTAGGGCTATCACAAAAGGGAGGCTGAAGACCATATGTGACACCAAAATTGCATTTTTTCCACTCCATATTTAAGCTTTCCACGATCTGTATGAACATATTCTAAAAGCCAGCAAAGCTGTTTTATCAACAATTAATTCTCTTTATAGTGCCCCCCTAAATGTTAGCTCAATGGGCAACATAGGAATAATATTCTATATTCATGCAATACCTTTCAGGTGATCAGAATGATTTTCATGTATAATTTCAGTAACAAAAGACACTCAAATATTTGACTCTCAAACCTCATTCACAGCTGCCACTACAAAATATGTAATCGCCACTTTCAAAAGCTTGTAATGGGATGTCTGTCCAAAAGATTGATTTCATTTTATTTTCAGGGCAATTAGAACTGCAACCTTTTAAAAACAAAGCTAATTTAAACTTTGAATGAACATTTATTTTAATGAGAGAATGGAGTAGATGCCAGGTTTCAATGTTAAGAAAATAAATCCAACCTTGATTAAACTCATTGGGGCCTTATTCTATGATAACCACCTTTGTGAAAATCTCTCCAGTGAAATGAACAGACATCAAAGGCTTGGTTTTGGCTAAGGGGCTATACCTCTTATTCCTTTTGCCAACCAAAACTCTATTTTCAAAGCTTGAAATGATGGATAAGATGATTCTCTCATGTGTCTGTCTCTTCTTTAGGTCAACTTTAACAATGATATAACAGACTTTTTTTAAACTGGAATTTGAGGATGTCCTTGCAAGCAGAATACTGTGGTAAGTTTCTCTAATCATCATTATTGCTACAGAGCTTCCAGAGATAGAGATGGGTAAGGATTTATTCTGACATCAAGTGTGAAGTATTACATACAAATCACAGCTTGAAAACGGCTAGAGCAGGGTCTATAAAAATGTTTATATACAGTTAATCTTATATCAGTGATGAACCTCTGACTTAGCCTTTCAGATAAGAAAGGTAAAATGAAAATTAGCCAGTTGGGGTCATGGCATTGTAGCTCTTCTTGGCAGACAGATTAGAAAACTGAGGAATAAGCTATGCCAAGAATCAAATTATAATGTGCAAAGCTTGTCAAGCTTCCTTTAAGAATGCTATTTGCTCTGCAGATTTTAAATCACACCACATTAACCTTCAAGCTCACATGACCTAAGGTTTGGTGCTGAACAGTAACATCTTTGCAGTTTTGGATAAAAAATCCTTTAAAAAGTATTGAAAAATAAGCCCCACTGAGGGAAGTGGTGGAAAGGATTAATAGTAGCTAGGTCTTTTAATCAGTCAATCATTTTCCAGACTTAAACATTACATATTTTTTCACACTGCTTTACTGATCAAATACTATGAATGAGAATAATTCATTTTCTTAAACACTTCAGTGTTTTGGAAATTACTGAACTGCCTCAAGCTGAATATTGACTGTTTTACAGCACCAACTATATGGTTTGAAATTAGAAAGCTCAATATTATGGTGCTACTAGTTCTTCCTATATATATAATAAGTAGCAGCAGTGCTTGGTAATTTTTATTGTATCCCAGGGTGTTTCGCTTCTGAAATAAAGTAGTGGTCTAATTCAGGGGTCCCCAACCTGTGGGCCGTGAAGAGTTTGCAACTGAGCCACAAAAACAACTGGCAAATGGGCATGTGCACATCCGCACTTGCGAGAGCAGTAGGCAAGCCGGTGCCTGCTTGGTTTAGAACTCAAAATATTTAACTCCACATAGGCTGTAGGAAGCTTTAACCATCCAAAGTCCTAAATGACTTAGGACCAGGTTATTGAGAGGATATCTTTCACTCAGTTCAGAGTGCCAATAGTTTAACCTTGATCTTAGCAGTTATTGTCAAATATTTAAATGTTAAGACTGTTCCGTCTGACATGCACCAAAAATGGTGGCTCTCTGTGGGGATCCCAAAATCATGGAATTGCTTTCTGATTGATTTTTGCTTCATCTATGGGTTATTGTCTTCTCCCTAGTATCAGTTTTGATCAACATCTGACTTAAATTATGTATTACAGAACAGTTTCTCATTTTTTGCTATTTTTTACTAATGCCACTTTAATAACTTACATCTTTGGGGATGTTGCTTTAAAAATATTTTGTCAAAGCAAAATGAAGGTGGAAGTAAATGCATTTCCTTGACAACACCTTGTCAGTTTCTCTGAGATGAACATAAGATGGGGTCCCATGTCTTCCCTCCCTTCCTTCCATTTCCAATGCTGGCATAATTCTTCCCCTGTCCCAGACGGAACTGGCCAAACTAGGGAATGCATCTTGAGTTTGTTTAGATATGAGGCTGTAGTTCTAATGACATATAACTGGTTTACTGACCATCTGTGTTGGAGATTCCAAGAATATTTCCAATCCTATGGGGATAGTGATTTTCACTGATCAGAGACTGGGACACAAAATTTGGCTGCTTGATATGTTAGAAAATACCGTTAGTAAAAAGCAAAACAAATATGTATAACAACAAAATGTAAGGCATTCATAACATGTTGTCTTACCCGGGCATCTGTGACCTTGAATTCTCTTAGGATGTATTGTGGCATATTATACTCTGCCATAGGATCAACCACAAAATATTGATACCTGGCTGAGCGTTCTGCAGGCCAATACTGGTGGCATTTTTCCTGTAAAAGCAAAAACTTTCAGTTCTTTGTTTAATTTACAGTTCTGTCCAATTCTGTTTGCTAAGGAGACATATTTATTGTTATATTCAGAGTATTCCTGTTCTGAGGAAAAGGTTAGGCTTTAAGACAGCTATAATATTTGAAGACTTGTTATATCAAAGTTTCATGCTTCTCCTGTGCCCTAAATAGATTTTTCTAGGAATAGATTTTCCCCCCTAGCTCTTCAAAACTCTCCAAAAGTTTAAACAGCTTTCTCAAGTTTACATTTATTTAAGAAATTAAGAAACACCATTGTTTATTAGCACTTTGCTAAGCACACCTGTCCTTCCTTTTCTTCTTAATGGGCTTCTTTCCAGTTCAAGTGGAAATATTCCAGTAAAATGTGTTCATTTTCTTGACAAGTAATTCTTTATTCATGCAATTATTATTTCAAATGCTGCAATCAAATTAACAATGAGCAGGAATGATTAAATAAATTAAATCTACTACTTTACTAACTCTTAGGCTTAGAGCTACAAAAAAGAACAAGGTATCTTTGAATCTGTGTATAAATCCTAATATTTCTATTGACACATTATCATCAGTTCATCTGTCAAATATAACAATCTCTCCAGACTGCTTGCACTGGAACAAGCAGATAAAGTTTCATGGATCTGGTGGAGAGATGGGGAGGTCAGGCTTCTGTCTCATGTGGCTGCACAAGGACTCAAGGCTACTCTCCCACTTGACTCTTCCTTCTAGCCTGGCTGGCAGTTTCACACAATTTGCTACTACTGAATTTCAAAAGACAGCAATTCTATCTCAATTCTTATGAAGACCAGAATAAGCAGGTAACAATTTAGAACAAGAATTTGGGACAGAATGTGATTGTGAATTAATAATTCCACAATACATTTATTATAGGAAACCAAAATGTTTGGCTGAAGGTCACACAGGAACAAAACTATTCTTCCTGGAAATACCTCAATAGAGCAAAAAAACAACAACCCTTAGATCTGCCTTTTGATGATGAATCTGAATCTGTTGCTAATTCATATGGGAGGGTTGGACATTCAGATTCAATGGTTTCAAAGAGACACAGACTGTAATGGGAAGAAGAAGATGAAAATTAGAGGCAGCTCAATTCCCCCTGTTTGAAGTTAGGATTTTGTTGCTTTGGAATGAAGGTTAGTTTGTATTTTTAGAACTCTATTAAGCCTAGGCACTCTTATATTCTTTAGCACTGCTATCAAATACTGTTGAGGCTAAATGCTAAATTCTATTTAGCAACTCAAGTATGCCAGATTAAATATATATATTAATTGTAAATGTTTTGGTACTTTTACTCTATACAAAAAATTGATCTAGAGCCATTATTGATAATAGTAATTAAAGAAGGCAAATATTTATTATTATATTATATTAATATAATATATTAATAAATATTAATATTATAACATATGCAACCTATTTATATGTTACAAGAATATCTTTTTTCTACCCTAAAGGTCAGAGAACTACAGTTCTTGTAAATGAAGCAATGTGCACCTCATCCTGATTTAAATATAGAAAAACTGACATTGTATTTAATTTTATTTTTATCATGATCAACCAATTTTCAAACTTATGACTTACTCAGAAAATCTTTTGTACAAAACATCCTGTAGAAGTTTTTAGTCAGAACTCTTAAATAGAACTCAAAGATTTCTGAGTCAAGTATTAGAATTTGGGCTTCCAATCTGCTGTTCAGGAAGTAAATGTGCTAGCATAAATTTTCCTTAGCATCTATTAGATATCCTGCCTGTTTGATGTAAAAAAAAAATTAAAGAAGGCAAGAATCAAACATACTGCAAAGCATGTTAGCTTAATTTCTTAGAATCTTGCGACCTAAAGTTGATTTTATATCTTTTACTGGAAAATAATGTGACCTTACTTAGATCATTACTTAGATTCTCATCTGCTCAGAACAACAACAAAAAAAGCAGATATAGACAGACATTTCCTGCAGGGGGCTATTGTAAGAAAAATCAGTGCTATGCAGCAACAATGCTATGTGTCCTTTACGACAAGCAGCCTTTATAACCTTGTCAACTCGTGACAATTTTAGGATGTGTCAAACACCACATATAAAAGAGATAGGATTTTGCTTGCTTTACATTGACTACCACCTTGGCTATTTTTACTCTGCTGGTGGACACCCCATTGTCACAACAGCCTTTCTCTGTCTCACCATTCTATGTTAATTTTACCATTCCAAGTAAGGTTGGAAAGCTCTGTGCTAGGACTTGTTAAGGGCTAGCTGGCTATTTTGTCCCTTATCAAGCTATGTCTCAAAAAAACAACAACACTACTAATTATCTTAGACTGCGTGACTGAATGTGCCTTTCATCAATGTGCCTTTCTGAATAAGAAACGGTTTATCCTTTTATCCTGACATACTCATTTTCTGTGCATAGTAACTATCAGTAAAGTGAACCTTAATTGGCAGTCTGACTGACAAAGTGCAGTCATGACCCTACTTTTGCATGCCCAATTGCTATTTGTGAGAATGGACTACGCTTCTATTGTGAATTAAATGTCTGCCTCAGTCTATACCAGTATGCTCCTGTAGCATGTCAACCTAAAAGTCCGGCTCTCTACCAGATGACTCATGAGATTGAGTTGAACGAAAAAGAGAAAGGAGGTAATTGCCTCCTCCCATAAAAGAGGCCTTACCATGGGTTGTGACATAATATATAAATACTGCCTCCCTGGCCAGCTGACACAGGAAGAGAACTTCTGGCTTAGTGGTTCTTACATCTGCCAAAGATGTGAAACTTCCAGAGTTCAATTCCCAGTAAGGGTAAGTCCAGCTGATGAGAGCTAATAAGCTCTAAATAGATCTATCCTGGTCTCCCTGAAATAAGCATATTGGCCCAAACAATCTGGGTCCTCATTTTACAAACCTCGGAAGGATGGAACGATTAGTCAACCTTGATTCAGTCAGTTTTGAACTCCTGGCAAGGAGTAGTGAATTGGCCTGCAATACTACATTCTAACCACTTCGCTACCAGAGTTCTTCTAATTACCAACTACATTAATAGAAACAGATCCAATGGAAGTAGCTCAGAGAATTTCTTGTTCTTTCTATATTAGGATATTTTTGACATTCTTTTTCTAGAATGTAAAAAGAAAAGTAAAAACTTACTCTGCCCATTTCTCGTAGCTTAGTAAGCATGACTACAATAGTTGAATTGTGCTCCCAAAGCATTCTCCAGAAATCTTCTGTTGTTTCTGCCAAAGGTCCCTGTGTAGCTACATAGGCTTTTTGTTGCCTAAACATAAAATGCTAAAATTAGTATTTATCAATCAAAAGACAGCAGGCTCTCTTATGGCCTACAATCATTCTACTGAGACATCATTCTAACAAAAATGTGGCTGTAAATTATTAATTGTAAGAATATTAAAACATATTAAATGTTATTTAATTAAACCCTAGGGTTATTTTATTTTAGGAAGTTTGTGTAGGAAACTGCTCTGTTAATATTGTGATTTACGCCTTTATCTTATTTAAAATTTCATGCAACTCTAATAGCTCAATTTTGTGTGTCACAAAAAGCACTTAGGAAACACTTAGTGGTACAGTTCCATTTTTACATTGAAGGCTGATTGTCACACACTGTGTTGAGCATATGACTTATAGCTCCAAAGCAATTCTTTGTTAACTTTTTCAGTGATTCAAGAACTATAACTAAAGTTCTGAAGCTGGATCACAAAGATGGAAATGGAACAGACTAGTTTATATTTTTACGATGGCTAGAACAAATGAACACAGTTTTCTCTGCAATAGAACTTTATTACCCACAATATTTGATCCTTATATTCAATAGTTACATAATACCTTAGGTGATCATCTAATGAATTTATCCTTAAGTCATTTGGTGTCTGTTTTACAGGAAAAATTCTTGAACTGGGACCTGAATTAGATGAGGCTTCCATAGATTATTATTTAAATTTATAATTACAGGAAAATCCATTTTATGTGATGACTATCAAAAAGAGACATTGGCTGGCAAAATAAACTTCAGCATGTGAGTTTCTTCTACATGGTTAGAGATTAGGCACTGTGAAAAATTAGAGGAAAGAACTGTAGTGCTGAACACTTTACCATAAGAATCTGAAGAAAGCCATGATGATATAATGGCAAACTATATTTATGACCACTACAACATACAGTATGTAACTAGTACATTTTACACCATAAAAACTGTGCTGTACCTGTATCCATCGATAAAACTGGCATTGATATAATCAGAGCCTTCTACTCCTCTGATAGGTTGCAAACATATCCTTGTGGATTCATATGGCATAATATTAACAAGGCGATTTTTAAATTTATTACATGGAAGATTGGCACTGATAAATCTTGAAGTATGAGCTTTAGAGCTGGCTAGCCGCTGTAAGAGATAAAAAAAGACTTTGGGATTGCTTTTGGGACAACAATTTTTTATAAATACTTAGTTGAACAATTTCTGTATGGCAAGCCACTAGATGCAAGTTAGATCTTCTAGTTAAATCTATAATGAAAGCAGCTTTAATCCTATAACAGTTTGAAATACAGCCTGTCGATTTTCCCCAATGCAAAATATATCACTATAAAAATGTGGAGTCAAAATACCTTAAATTCCAGTTCCATTCCTGTGACATTCTCTCCTGCTTCTATCTGTGCCAGCTTCTGAATATATGCATACAGGTTTCTGGCTGGCACTTCGGTATTTCCACAAGTCACTGCTTCAAGCAGTGCATCATGGATAAAGATGTATTGGTCCTCCGTTTGAACCATGTAATTTCTCTGGGCTCTCATTAGAGTTACATGGCCATAAATATCTACAGTCTTTTCATGTTTTATTCTCTCTAGCATAGCATCTATTACAATGAAACAGCCAGTCCTGCCAACTCCAGCACTGGAATAAAAAAGAAAGAAATCAACTTAACAAAAGCATATAGACTGTGAATTCAGGATACATCTTGTCATATTGTCATTGCCACCACCACCAGCACCACCATCAGTAGCAAGGCAATTCAGTAGCAGAGGCTGCAATTTGAGGTCTCCCTTCCAGTTACTTCAGAAATCTGGAAAAGAGTTTATCATTATAAGATGCTCATTCTTTCCACACTTAATCAGTCATTTGAATCAAGGCCTGGAGCTGTGTACGCAACTGATATTGTCCCTGTATTACACCTGCTCCTCCGCCAATTCTCCCTTTTCTGTTGGTGAAATCTGAAAAAAAGGAAAAAAACCTACCTAGGATTCTTGATTGTACTTCCCATGACCATAGACCCTAATAAAGTCCTCACTGAAATACAAGTACCATTTATAGTTACAACAGTGATGAAAAATTAACTTTATGGCCAATGCTTACCTTTATGGCCTTCACGTCGATAAATCAAAGTTAAAGAACAGAAACACAGCCACGGTTACTCTTAGGAACTGCTTTGCTTAAAGAATGAATTGTCAGTTCCAACTGTGCTAATTAAACGAAGACTAACCCTACCTCTTCCCAATATTATGGTCTGAGAGTGAGGATAGGAGGAGTGTAAGACTGCTAGGCAGATGGTACAGACTGACAGTGGAGCAACTCTTTCTAAGCCAAGCTCAATCCTGAAATCAATTCTAGTTTCTCACATATTTAGGCACATGCCCTGAACAGAACACAAGATTTCAATATTCATTTGAATTATTATCAGATGAATGAAATGCAATACAATCTCAACGCAGGGAAGCAATTGCCATGCTAATCTTCAATTGACAGTATGTCTGCCACTCCTTCCCATATCACACTGAGAAATCATGAAACAAAACTTGGAATATGATTTTTATAATGGTTTTCCCAGGAATGCATCCCATGTTAGGCTTATATTGTATGAGAGTTGCAACCTGAATGATTTGACCAAGCAGTGAATATGTTTTGCATTGTTTTAGCTGCATGTAATATTTTTGTTTACTTCAACTCAATGTTACTGCATTACTCCTATTAGCTATTTTTCTGAACAGCTACTTGAAGTTTTAATGTATGGCTCCAGTCTCAATATATCTCAATGAAAATGCAGCTTAGAAATAAACTAATGATATATAAAAATGTTTTAGGGAAAACATGCCAAACATGATGCATTCCGTGGCATAGGAAACCTCTTCTGGTTCTGAAATAATATGCAAGAAATAACATTCCATGGCCACCAGACTGTTAGGAAACTGCAGATCTTAACAAAGATTCAGCAACTGAAAATGAAAGTCACTGGGGACAGATTGGGATAGTTTACAGAATCAAATTCCTGATCAAATATTTTATTGATTTACCCTCTGAATTATCAAAATTCTATGTTGCAGTATCATATGAATGCCATAAAATTGTGTCCAACGATATGAGTGAAAGATCCTTATTCTGAACTTTTTTTCATGTATCTTACCAGTAAGCTGTGTTTGCTGCTGAACATTATTCTGTTTTTCTGCCTCATAATGAGCATATTTTTTGTTAATACCATTATAGATTTTATTATAATTTGCTTCCTATTGAAAAATTGAGAGATGCAGACTAACAATAATTTTCTATGCCACAATCGCTATCAACCACAATTGGAACTAAATCGCAAAAGTGAAATATCATGTACTTGGCCTCTACTACAGAGACTTTTCAGAGTCTCATAAGGTTCTCACCGACAGATTATGAAGAAAAATAATCAGTGTGCTGAAGCTGGAATAATTATAGGATAAATAGTTTTATTTTATTCCCTGGATAGCTGCTGTATATAAACAACAGCTTGCTTGCCTGGGACTTTATTTCTTAGTTATAATGGGCGGGAGTGGGGAAAAAGACCATATGATTTTTGAGATCCTTCATTTATTCACTATTGGAAATTACTTTCCCCGAGAATGATATTCTTATGATCAGGAATATGATTCTGTTATCTTTTTTTCCCCTCATTATAAACAGCCTGCTTAAAAGGCACCATTGAAGCACTGAAGTCAAACTATTCACATCCACTGACAACATTGCTACCTTACAACGTGACCTTGACAATGTGTATAAATGGGCAAACAATTGGCAACTCCAAATCTCTACCAGCAAATGCTCCGTCCTACAC
>JANHFO010002811.1:0-20613 GCA_032468095.1 Pareas carinatus | reverse complement strand
CAGGCTGGCCTGGGCTGATTTACATTACCTCTCCGCTCGTTAAAATGATTAATTTTATATATTTTAGACTTTTAGATCTGGTTAAAATTGGTCATATATTCTGGTTTTTAAATTTTTGACCACACAAATTTATTATATTTTAATTGTTTTAAATATGGTGTTGTCTTTTGTCTTTTGTGGTTCTTGTTGTTTTTAAAATGGCTGTACACCGCCCCGGGTCCCTTCTGGGAGAAGGGTGGTATAAAAATATAAAAATAAGTAAAAATAAGTAAGTACATAAGAAGGCAGAGGCTTCGATCCTTCGAATAATGGCAACTGGGGCAGTAGAACTGTCATCACTAAGCGACATGATCTTGTATTGTGCTTTATGACTATGTCTCTTCCTGACAGCAATTTTGTTCCCGATTGCTGCTATAAGTTGAGGATTACATGTTGTATATTAAATCTTTGCATTCCATCAATATGTCCATAAGATGCATTACTAATATTCCTTTTTATTCTTCACTTTTCCAAACATCATCCTGGTGTTCCTGAATTCTCTTCTCCACTTCCAATATCCAGACCCTCTGACCTTAAGCTGTCTGTTCCATGTGATAAAGGCTCCATCATAATTTCCTTGCTATAAATCACGTAAAGCAGAAAACAGATAGCAACTCCAACATCTAGGTGCTCCTGTCAATTATTCATCACTCAAACAAGTGGATCAAGTCTACCTCCCATTGGAGGAATAGAAAAAAAATTCTAAGTCCTCAATCAGGCTAGATGTTCTCAACCTGCATCCTTGATCCCTCACTAGAGAGGGACAAGTATTTCCAGTTCCACCATACTAAACCTAAACCTCCTGTTCTTTTGTTCAACCTTCTAGAGTCCACACTGTACATACCAGAATCCTGAATTTAGAGAATAGAATAGAGCGGATGACAAAGATGGTTGCTTTATTGGGTGGTTGCAAGGCAGCTGCAGAATTTTTTTATCCCACCCCCCAGCCCCAAAGAACAAGAACTTATTCTTGTTTCACTCCTGGAAATCCAAGCCTTCCACCATATCAAAGGTTGCCTTGCCATAGAAATTCAGTAGGATCAATCTAGCCAGATCAGCCATGACTCCATCACTGGAGGAAAACAGACAAAATGGAGGGCAAAATTGGCTCTTTGGCTCTGCCATTACTTCTTTCACAAAGCTGATGCTACTCCTGATCAAGGTCAAACATCTCCAGTCAGCTGATTTGAGAACAATGATGTAACTGGAATTACTACCATTCTGTCAGCTCCAACACTCTTTGTGGCAATTCTTCAAGGTGAAGAAACAGGTAAACTCTGTGGCCAACTACCACTCCTTGATTCAGCTGTCCAGCTAGACTGATCTGTAGTTTTGATCTTCACTAGCCACTCTACTGCTGTTCCTCTTGTCACCGTGCACTTTGATCTAGAATAACTCGCAGGACAAAGTGCCTCAAGTGTAATCCAAGTAAACACCAACAACACCATGGAGGCCAAGCTTAGCTGTAGCAATATGTTAAACAAAATCAAGTTGTATGGCACAAATATGCTTTTGAATAATCTTGCCTGATTAACCAATTTGGGGAAGAACTTACAATGAGCTGAAGGATGAATAAGTAAAACAAGTCGCACCACAGAATTTGGAAGTGCCATTTTAACATTGTGTGTAAATGGATAGGTAATTAGGGGGGTTGAGGCATAGAGGAAATAATTAGCAGAAATGGTTTTGTAGATTTTCTTTGTCCCTACCCATGCCCCTATGAATTCCTCCAACTCAAGTATTATTGAAGCCATGCAAATAAAATAAAGAGATCCTTGTTTGCAGTTGAGAAAGAAAGAAGAATGTTTGGGCTTTTCCAATAAACAAAGTAAAGTAACTTCTAGAACACAAAAGCCATGACTTGTCTTTGGGAGAACTTCAGACTCCCATTCCAGGATGTGGGCCCACAGACAATTAAGATGACCAACAATAGCAAGTGTATTTTATTATCCCTCCTACCCTGTGCAGAAGACATAGAACCATAACTTTGAAACAGACTCTACTGCAACAGCTAATTTCATAAACAAAATTACACTGCATCAGTTTGAATTGGCCACACAGTTATTACAGAAAACTCTGCTAGGTGAGACAACTGACAGGCAATCACTTCAAGTCGGTCCTATTGTGCCATGTGTGACTCCTCTGCAGTTGAAAATAAATGATAATACAGAATTCAGGATTCTTGCCACTCAATCACAGCTTATTTGAATGCCCCATAGTATCGGGCATACACCTGCTACAGCTATGGGGGGGGCAATTTCTTTCCCCTCTCAATAGCTCCATTTAAAAGCATCTCATTATTTTCCTTTTCTCATTGTTGCCTTAACTTCATCCCTAGTCAGAAAAGTATGCATATTTTGCTGATGTTCGGGGGAAGAAGAAACCCTGCCCATTGGACAGTGACTGGATCAACAATTTAAAACAGTGTTCAGATTCCAGATAAAAGGCAATATAATGAGTTTATTCAAAAATTAGTTGCTATATTTTTTGAGAAAAAGAAAAACATTTCCTTGAGGATTGTTCATAATTACAGACTGAATTCTATAACCATTGGGAACTACTACACTATCTGATGCATTTTATTTAATATCTGCACATTTGACTTCAAAAAGCATGCATTTTCACAATTGAACTTGGATGGAGTTTATTTATTTATTTATTTACACTTTGATTTGAATTAAAGTCGTGAATATTCAACTGCTTTTGACACTCAATTTGGCAAATTTGAAATACACACATATGACCTCTGGCTTGGTGATTACCTTAGTCATCTGCAGGCTCATGAAAGAAATATCTTCCAGTATTTTAGGCAAATATGTAGCAGCATACCATGTTAGAAACGTTCTAAAATGCTTTTGCAGGGACATCTAAGTTTTGGGAAGTCCTCTCCTAATTACTGGACATTTGTGTATTCATTTGTAATCCTTGCATGATTCAAAATACAATGGATAACTGCAGAAGATAAGCACCCTACTCGAACACTGTTTGCGCTGCTTCTCGGACTGAATTATTATGACTTGCAGAATTTACCTGCATTCCTCCATTGGCATTCTTCATTTTCAAGTATGTGGTTATCACACCTGCATCTTGCCCTCCAGAATTCCTGCTTTTACTGCCTATTGAGTCCCTGACTTTCTCAGAGAGACAGAATTTATTTATTTATTTATTTAATTTATATGCCACCCTTTTTGCCTGGAGGCAACTCAAGGTTGTCACAACCAATAAAAGCAACAGGATAAAGTATTAAAACAATAAATATTAACACTAAATTTGACCTAAGAATTAACAAGAAAGGCAAGGAAAGGAAGAAGATGGACATGAGGAGGAGGTTATGTCATTTCCATGTATGACAGGCCTCCATTGCGGCCCCAGGTCAATTTGCATAGCCAGGCATAGCTAAGAATGTCCAGCTCCTCTTAAAGGAATAGTTAGATTTGGTCAAGGTTGCATATAAACATGTAGGTGTATATAGGAAAGAAGATGCCAAGATCGCAGTGGAAGATTTGGTGTTGCTGTCCACTATGTTTTTTCAAAAGAAATTGTTGGTTCCTTCCTTGTTAAATGTCAAATTAACCCAATTGGCTATTGTATGCAATTGTTACTTCAGGGAAGTTACATCCACTGCTTGTTCAAGAGAATCTACTCTGTTCCTTGTATTATGCCTTTTCTTACCCAACTTGTTTTCGGGGTTGGAAAACAGTAATATGAGGTGGAATTATTCTAGAGTTTAGATGCAGGAGGAGATGCTTACATCTTATTCACTGGAACGGTTATCCAGAAAGGTTCCGGGAGGAGCAAAAGATGTCCACATGCCATAACCTGTCCATGTTTAATGCAAAGCTTGAGATAGAACAAGTTACATATTTGGATATTCTCTGTGTCTGTGGCTTTTGAGAATTCACTGAGCTACAGCTGGGGAATCTCATGGATACCTTGTCCAGATCTCAGCTACTAGGATTATAAAAATATTTTCACATTTCCTGCAGATGGCTAGATTCTTTTCTTTGCTCATAATTCTAATTCAGAATCCATTATAGACAGCTGTTGGCTCTGACAGAAAATAATTGCTCTTTTACTAGACTCAGCTGTGAGCAGTCAAGCTTCCTTTGCCTTATAGAGTATATATAAACACAGGGAGGAATAAAATTAACTAAATACATGGGAATAAAATGATTCATTGAGAATGCCTATCAAATAATGAAGCAAACCACAGCGCAGGTCAATGGAAATTACAGGTCTCACAGGACATGATAAATGTCTGGAAATAAGGATCATTGATACTGTTAAAGGGGAGTATTTCTGTTAAGTTAAGAATAGCCAGAATTTAATACAGTATTTACTAAGCTCACTAAATTTATTATTGATTTACAAAAAAATAATCAGGAGAAAATTATGTTTATGGCGAGCCAGAGTCCTCTATCTTTTCTGTTCCATTTTCCAGAAATTAGAAAGTATATATCTCATTCAAACAGCAAAATCTTAAGACATTAGAAAAAAGTATGCAGAGTAGAAAGATGGAAAAGTACGTGAACACGTTACTGGCTGCTCTGTGTTAGTGCAGTTTGAATCAATGACATTTACCCATGGTTGGCTGAATGGAATATCGTTTCTCAAGGGTTTGTGAATCCTTCCCAACAAGGGTTCATGATTAGATAGGGAATTCAAGTCTACAGAGATTGTAACTGTAGACTTGAATCAGCCAGGCATGATTATATTTCCAATTCAGCTGGGGTAGAGGGGCTAAAGCAGTGATGGCGAGCCTAGGACACATGTGTCACAGCGGACATGCAGAGCCCTCTCTGCTGGCACGCAAGCCAAGTCGCCCCAGAATCACTCCAGAGCTGAGCATGTTAAGAAAGGCATAGTGGCATCGGGCAATGATGTCACGAGGCCATGCACATGCTTAGAAAGTAGCAGCACCAGGTGATGACATCACAGAGCCATGCACATGCTCAGAAAGAAAGTAGCGGTGTCAGGTGATGATGTCAGGCGATGATGTCACGAGCTGTGACTCATTAGTTGCGATTCATCTGGGTACTCTGTTTAAAAGGTTAGCCATCACCCGGCTACAGCATGCTGGATGGGCAATTCAGGGAGCAAAAGTCAACATCTTAAAGTAGTTGATATTGAGAAATGCTGCCCAAGACAGTCTCTTTGAAATGCAAGGCAGCTTCAAAGTACATTGGGAAGGATGATCATGACTTCCTTTGTCTGGGAACATAAAGCCTTTTCTTCAACTACTATAATGTTGGCCAAGTAACCAATCAGTCACACAATCAGAAAACACCATAATTGCTGGAGACAAGAATACAACAAAGGGAAAGATGAGAGGAAATCAAGGACCTGCAAAAACAAATTGAAGAAAGGAATTCTTATTCCATGGATGTATACATGAAGGCACTGGATAGAGGTCATTCTTTGGGTCTGGAAAGAGGTCATTCTTTGAATTGGTCACCCAAACTCAGAAAACGGGCTTGCACCTTAGAGGAACAGAAAAGGGGAAGCTTTTTTTAGCCAGATAATTTTCCAAGGTATATTGGATTACTAAAATGATCCAGAAACAGGTTGCTGTGTTAGAATGAATGCAGTCCAATGGAAGCAAAGGCAATTTAATCTGTGGCTTAGAAAACATAACAACAGTAGTAAAATTCCAGGCCTCATACTATTACTTAGCTACCACCAGGATAGGATGCACAAGGAGAAACTGCTCTACCAGCTTATACTGAAAATGATTCCACACCAATCTCAACAAATATTAAATCATAACATTCTGAACTATGCCTGTCTTTGCTTTAAAAATTCAGCAACTTTTTTGATTTAGTCTCTTACTGAGCAAACAAACAAGCAAGAAACCAATTAATTTTTTTTCTGAATAGGTTTAGGCTGCACAGATCTCACCATCAAGAAAACCTGAGGGATCTTCTGAATAGTAATTAGGCAAATTCAATTTCTACTGAGTAGCTTGCAAGTGTTATTGAAAGATATACACTCAACCATTTGCATATCTGATGAAACAGAAATTGTAGTGCAGTCTTCCTCAACACCACTGCTTTCTGCATGTGCCAGGATTACAGAATATAGTAATGCTCTCAGGAAACAGTGTGTGCAGGCTGAGAATTTTGCAAATACTGATCAGAAAACACAATCAGGTTGTAGAATATTTCCATTATAGAAAGATTGAAAGTCATAATTTTTTATATTTTTATACTTCAGTAATGAAGCATTCTGATAAAGTCTCCTTCTGATTCAGAACATTCCTAAATTATCAAAAAGAGGACAGGGTATTCATAGTGCCTCTAAACATTTTTTAGAATTAAATGGCATGATTTATTTCTTGGTAAGTACAGATTGAATTGCACGTTACGTTGCTCATGTTATGACATAATACAAAGACCCTAGAAAATGCAGTATGTCAAAAAAGATATAGAGGTGCTGGCATCAGGGTCATGACCAGCATTTGTAAAACCATTTTAATATTTCGAAATGAAGATGAAAGAAAATTGTACAGTCCAATATTTTATAATGAAGAATAATAAATAGGATCTGCAACAAAATGCATACTCTATTGTAGGGCTCGATCTATTTAATATCATTACCTTCCTACACCAGTTATCTAATTTTTCCTCCTCTCTTCCATAACTCATTCATATTCTATAGTCATAGTATTGCATTTGCCAATAATACTACCATGGTTGTGTGCTATTGCTCTTGAGCATCAATTTTGCTATTTTTTAACAGGAATAATAATCATACCCAATTTTTTAGAAATGGAAGAAATTATATATAAAATATTTCATTTCAACTGAGCAACAAAAATAAACTTTCTTGACAGTCTGAACCTGAATGCATTGTTCTATTCCTCTATAGCCTGTATTAAGGTATTCCACAGTTGTTAAAAATACCAACCAAAATAGTAGACATAGAACTAAAAGGTGAAGAAATACTAAAGTGGAAAAAGCACAAGTAGTACAAAAGAACAAGGTGAAATGCATGAGGAGCAATACATTTAAAAGGATTGAAAAATAAGAAGGAAAATAAATAATGAATAATTTAAAGGTGAGAAAGATCTAAATGAAATATTAAATAGAATGAGCAGAAGCCAAACAAATCCTTATTGGAAAAGACCATCATGATAAAAAATGGCAACAACAGAAAGTAAGACATGAAGAAACATTTATAACAGAAACATCGGGATGGATGGATGAATATGATATCAAGGAAAACTAATGAGAAACACATTACAGAAAAGCTAAAAGTAAGAATAGCATTAAGAATGAACAATTGTTTTGGAATTAAAACCTGAAGAAAAAGAAACAGATATATTAGGAAAAAGAGTGCATGATGTTTAGCATCAGCACAACTATGAGAAGACAAAGCTGAATCATTAATATTAACTAGATATTGAGAAAATATCAACAATGATTTTCACACAAAAAAATATCAAAATGACAAATTCATCCTTGAGCAATCTCAAGTCATGCTTTCTAAGTTAATTCCTCTGAGAACATCAACATTTTGCTGGATTTACATTTTTAGTAGTACTGCTTTGGATATTTTTTTATTTTGCTGTTTTAAATAAAACCTTGAAATGTTGGGATTGTGCAAATGCCATTTCAACATAGTATTGTCCCTTGGCACCCGTGCAGTGTGACTATTGCCTAAAAAAATAACTTCCTACTACTTCCTATGCTAATTGGAAATGCCAAAATTTATACAATAATTTGTAACAATATCTTACATCAAAGCTGTTTGGCTGATACTCAAAACACCTGAATGCTCAAGTATTTTTTGGCAATATTAAAATTCTCTGTAAACATAAAAACATCTATTTTGGCCAGCCCTGTTTTTACAGTTTGGAAATCCATTAGGACATGCATCAGCAACTTCTCACATATGTTGCTCATGGATTGGCATTGAGAAGTGCGTGTCTTCATTTTTGCTATCTGATTGCTCATTAGAACAATCAGTGCTCATAACCATCATTACACCACCTCAATGTGATTATACAGGTGAACACCTACTCTACCTGAAAAATGCTTCCTTTTATTAATCTTCACCCCCTTGGAATTCTGCTTGTTGGATATCCCTCTAATATAGCCACCTTACTTCCTTTATTTTTCTGAGCTAAAAATATCTAAATGTTCCTCACAGGGATTTGCTCCAGCCTCTTCATCAGCACATTTGAACAGCCAAGAGAAGATGCCTGGATCAGATGTAAGCAAAGAGGAACATAATCATTTAAATGCAATTATACTGGATTCTGCAATTAATGCCATTGTTTTAAAATTTTGGTTTCCTGTAGAAACGGCCATATGACAATTGCCAGATTGCAGCTGCTTTTGCTTTTGTACTCTTGTACTCTTGGTTTGGCATTGTAATTTGTGATGGGTCACAATCATTAGAAAATGTGTTATGTCTTAAAGCCCATTGTACTCAATGGGAGAAGATCATCATGACCATCCAATCCCATGGATTTAAATGGAATTGGAGAATGACTAACTCTTTGGACTGGAGCCAAATTTTAGTACACAATCAACATTTTAAGGGGACAGATTATAGCAAGCCATTCACATATTCTTTATAGTTTTAGTTTGTCTGGGTAGCCAAGTACGAGATCAATTCAATCAGTACTGGCCACAATTATGATATGTAAATCTTCATTCTTACTTTTGAAAATGTCTACAACTTTTTTTTTACATTCATGAAAATCACATCCATGTTTCAAATGATTTTTTTTTGTCATTTTAATCCTTGTACTTAGGATTCCTACTATGCTCCTCAACATTATTAATTTTCCCTGGTTATGCAAGCCTATGAGGACAATTGAATGGAGTACAAGTAAAAATATTGTGTGGACAGAAGGGCTGGTGGTATAACATGTATACCATTGGGGGGGGAGGGTTAGTATTATATGGTAATAAAAATTGTGAGAACTACACAGTTCAGACCAGTCTCCCCTCTGGGAAGCAGATTTTTGGCATGAAATATTTACTTTAATTCTCAAGCTTAACTCTCCATTTTCAGGGTATCTTTTTAAATTTGCCAAAATTGCCATTTAATGCTCCTATTGGCTTTATGGAAAGCCCTTAAGTTCTAGTGGTTTTCCCATGTATGGGAGTTGCATGATTTGCTTGGTGATTGTTTATTGTTCTTGTTTGGTTATTATTTATTAATCAAATTAATTATCCAATAATGGGACTCTACCATCTTTCTAGTTAAGTGATTCACCTATTCCCCTGAGCATTTCATTAGGGGAATCAGTGGTTTTTCTCTAATGATAAACAGGATCTTCCTTCTTACTCTAAGCACAGCATTTTAGGACGTTAAAGAATTGATCTCATCTATCAACTATTGTGCAATAGCCCTCTCATTATGTGAAGAAAGTCATCATATTTTCCTCAGATTTCTCTTTGATGGTAAATATAGATGCATTCTATTTTCATATTAGTTTTCAGTAATACATTCATTTTTGATTGAGCTATGTTTCTACCTTATGCCATCTAGCTTATACTTTAATAATGTCAAGAACATTTTACCAGATGTTTTGCTGAAATCAAGCTATATAGTATCTAAAGAATTCTCACTATCTGCTGTGGAAGTTATCTAATTAAAGTATGTTAAGATTTGCCTGGAAATATTTTTTGAAAAATCAAAGCTTGGAAAAAATATTTTTGAAATCATATATCATCTCATCTCATCTCATCTCATCTCATCTCATCTCAATCTTTATAAAGATGTTGCAGCAAGCAGTATCTGCCTTTAGGATGTTAGGCATATTTGCATATGCTGATGCCATTCCTGTAACCTTATCACTTTTGTCAGAAATCTGAAAAGCTGTTTCAGAAATAGAGATGTGGCAGGAAGGAATCATGCAAAGAAGAGGGGTACTTTATAAGAAGGACTGTAAGAAAACCTGAATGTGCCTAGTGAAGTTTTTGCATGGGTGGAAACTATACCTCTATACCCTGAGGTAGATCTACAAACATACGTCTCAGAGAAAACACACATTAGACAACTGCTAGGAGAAAATCACAACCCCTAAAATAACATTTAGAAATAACTTTACATTTCTAAGTGATTCCTAGAGTGAGTATGCATGGATGACATCCCACCTATGTTCCTGCTTCATGTCTGAAATTCTGGCTTGTATATGTAATTAGTAAATTTGTCAGACAACAGGAGTAAAATAAATGAAATGCAATGTACCAAAATATTTAGACTATTAAAATGTGAAATGCTGGCTTATGAGAGGTTCATAACATATGGCAATGTTGTTGATGCAATATTTGCACCTACCTGCAGTGAACAACCATTGGTCCAGCATCAGGAGGATTACAGGTTTTGACTCGTCGTAAGAAAGCTAGGAATGGTGTTGGATGTTCTGGAACACCATGATCTGGCCATGCAGTGAACTGGAACTGTCTAACTTCTCTTTTTTCGCTCGATCCATTCTGCCACATAAGAACCTTAGTGTAAATTATTTTTAGTGCCAAAATACCACACCAGAATGCAATCATCATGAAATCAACTGAAACAAAATTTTGGCTAGTCTAAAATTGTTATTATCCTCCTTTTTAATCGCAGTAATTAAATATTTGATGAGAACCAGTATTTTTGTCTATGGTTAAGTTAGGTATCAAAAATGAAAGCATTTTGTATAAAAAAGATAAATAACTTAGTCTAGTTTTGGAGGGAGGAAAGATTACAGGAGAAAAAGAAGCTGTACTGTGATTGTAAAGAGGAAAACCAACAAGAATGTGTAAATATTTTTACATTAGTGTTTTAGATTTAATGGTGGAAATGTTCCTTAGATGTAAAGATAGCTTAAAACAGCAAGAATTCTATGAAATCTTTTTCTGTGAAAAATTTGAACAAAAGACTTGAAGGATATCTATTAAGTAAGTTTATAACAAGGAATTTTGTTGCTGAAAATAATTGAATTACATGGCCCTACACATTCTTTGTGTAAGTCTACATTTTGAACATCAATAAAAAGACCTTTGATCCTCTTTATATAGAAATTTGAACACTTGCTTGTGATGTTGCCAAATCTTAAATAACAACCTTGTTCCATCAAAAGATACTCAATGCTTGCATAACACAAACATACCTTATAAAGTGCAAATGTTCTAACACAATATGTTGCCAATTCTACAGTGTCCAGCAATGTGACTTGAATCAATCCATATGTTTCTGTGCCTCTGCTTGGCCAATACTGATCACATTTAACCTGCAACAAACAACAGGTATGAGGGGGAAATGAAAAATAAAGCAAGTGATGTTACATTACTGAAAAAGAGTTGAAAACAAAAGGAAACCAGCTAAAGAGAAGAATACTAAATTGAGATAGGAGAGAACCAAAAGACCCCCTAACTGTCGTGCAAATGATGCAGATCATCCAGAAGGAGAAAAGGAAGGTATGGTTCATTTGGGGAACATTACTGAAATAGCTTTTACAGCACTCAGCATGTTGTGTGAGACAGTGGGAACTCAAGTCAGAATACTATAAGTTTTATAGGGGATTTCTTACAGTGAAGCAAGATCTTTAATGAAGCTTTATGAGTACTCTTGGAATTCCATGGTCCAGATGGTATGCCTCAGCACAACTATATAAGAATGGAATTAAGAAAAAGAAGATTCATGAAACTACTTTTTCTGATAAAAGACAATGCTTTCCCAATTTACTTGTCTCACCCTTAGCTGGTAGGTGTCCACTGGAAAAAAATAAAGCATGTTTAGTTATTAAGACAAGAAGTATGGTATACTGCTAAAGTTGAAGCAGAATTGGCTTTTAATTGATCTCATTCTTATTTTTACCATGAAATAGATCTGACAGCCTTATTGTACTTTAAAACGTCCACTTCCATCTGCGCTTGGCTGCTGATGGTTCTTGTTTTTTATCTCTAGGTCCTGCTTCATGTTTGTCCAGGAAAACCACTTCATCTGAAGACAGATTTTTATCCCTCATGTCAGGAGACAGTTGGCATTACTTTGCTTTCCCTTTCCTCTTAAGAAGCATAAAAAGATAAAGGTTTCCCCCACACATGCCTGCTAGCCGACTCGACTCTAGGAGTGATGCTCATCTCTGTTTCAAAGCCAAAGAGCCAGCGCTGTTCGAAGACGTTCCCGTGGTCATGTGGGTGGAATGTCCTAAGGGACATGGAGTGCTGTTACCTTCCTACCTAAGTGGCCTCTATTTTTCTTCTTTCATTTTTGCGTGCTTTTGAACTGCTAGGTTGGCAGAAGCTGGGGTGAGTAACAGGGGCTCATTCTGTGACACGGCGCTAGGGATTCAAACTGCCAACCTTCCGATTGACAAGCTGAGCATCTGTATCCACTGCGCTCCCTAAGTATGTAAGAAGCATACAGAATGCTTAAAAAATAATTTTATATATGTGGTCCAGATGTATTGAATACTAGATGTGTTTGACCAAGGAGAGAAATGCTTTCATAAATAGTAATTCTACTATTATATTAATCAGATAACAAAATGACAGAATAAGAGTTGAAAGGGATCCAACCCCCTGCCAGGCAGGAAACCCTATAACGTTTCAGTCAAAGATAAAAGCACTGCTCAGATGTTACAAAAGGAGGGGAAATTCAAGCACACAAATAACATAGATGGAATCTGTTATTCTGAAGGCATGCTAGGCAGCATACATCTTGAAAAAAGTGGTCAATATTAGGATGACTAGACCAAAACCATCATATGAATAACTGTAACATGCAAAAGTTATGCAACCTATGCATGACAACAATGCTTAATGTAAAATGAAGCAGCAATATTGCTGTGTTGTTTAACTGCACTGGATATAGATTTGCAACCAAGGTGGCTAAAGGTTTCTATATTGTTCAAGGTTTTCTAAAATTTATTTATCTATTTTTATCTTACATTTCAATATACATGATTAACAAAACAATCTTTAAACACAAAGAAAGAATAGATTAATACAAACCAGATCAAATAATAAAATAGAAAAAACAAAACAAAACTGAACTACCCCAAACTAGGAAAAAGAAAAAAAGGAGAAAACAATATTTTACATTATATTTATCAATAGCTATTGTTTAACTACTAAATACACTAGTATAATATAATCAATATATACTATAGGTAAAAAATTATAACAACTCTTCCACAGTAACACATATTGCTGCATCCTTTGTTTAGGAGACATAGTACAATCTTTTCCAAAACAAGATAGATCACACATTACCTTCTATGTTATCCAGTAATGTTATACAGGGAGTAGACTATTTGAGAAAATATCCAGCTCCATATAGAACACCACTGAGATCATTCCTGCAGTGCCAATATTCATTTGGCATCAGCTAAGAAGACCTTTTCGTATTGAGACTAACCATACATGAATGAGACAAGAGATTCTGGAATTGATGAGATACTGCTACAACAGTAAAAATGAGAAAATATATGAAACATATGAAGGAACAATGAATGCCCAAAAGACCTGAATCCATACTGAAAAATAGCTAGTTAACCAACATTCCAACATAGTGAAGAGGAGGCTGCTCTCACAAATAGAGATTGAGCAACTACACATTACATACCAGTCTCAAGAATACTCAGGGGAACAATGAATATTCATCCAACACCTGAAGGTGGAAACATCAGTGTAACACCCTCCATTACACAGCACAGCAGCTAATATGAGGCTTAAGATCATGGATAAACTAACTACAGCTAACCCTTGAAACCAAGTACCATGGTTCAGTGGAGATATACCAACAGATACTATGCTAGAAAATGTCAATAGAACCCTACAGCCACTGTATTCCTGGATGTGGTTGGCTATATGATGCACTGTTCTCACTGCTGTTCTGGATAGGCTTGATTTCCCTCAGCAAGATAATCAAAAGTACTGGATGGACACAAGTTCAAGGGTGGAACTATCATCAACCATCCTTTTTACATAGATGACATCAACTGTATGCTAAGTGTGATCAAAACATTTATTCACTGATCCACCTGATATGGATCTACAGTGAGGTTATTGGAATTACCAGTCAAGAGAGGTCAGGTAGTTAAGATGAATAGGGTGGAACTACCAGAGGGACACATTGCAGACATATAGACCAGCTGCAAGTACCTTGGTATTTCACAGTCACATGGAAACCACAATGAGAAGGCAAGAAGACAGTAAGATCCAAGTATTACCAAAGGATAAGTAAGACATGTCCTAAAAAGTCAGCTCAATGAGAAAAACAAGATCCACACCATCAACATGTATGCCCTGCCTGTCATCAGATACCCTGCCAGTATAGGAAGCTGGAGCTTGTCAATGTGACTACCTGGATGCTCCTCACAATATATGGAGGATTCTACCCCAAATTCAACAGCCACAGACTGTACACCAGCCAGAAAGCAGGTACCTGGGTCTAGGGAGTGTCAAAGCTGTTGTCCTGAATGAATCCCAGACCATCCTGGAGTATACAAGTAAAATGGCACCCAAAAATAGCTGTTGAGAGAATGCCTGAGGAATAAGATGAAGCAGTGATGTTTGAAAAATATTTAAAAAAATATGAAGTTAGAATTAAAGTGACAGTAATCTGAATATTTTTATTAAGTTCTGTCATGACTTGTCTGTAACTGTGGTTCACACTGTAGCTCTACTATAACTAATAATTTCTACCATTCTTTTGTCATCATTTGCTTGTGAAAGCTGTAATTGTTAGAGTAGACTCTGTATGAACATATTGCTTGTATCATCTTAATCAGGGGTCCCCAATCCCGGTCCATGGACTGGCACAGGTCCATGGCATGCCACCAATTGGGCCACACTAACAAGCCAAGCCCCATTCATGGGATGCAGGCACCATGCAAAACCGCACCCCCTCCGATCCACAGAAAAACCTTTCTCCATGAAACTGGTCCCTGGTGATCAAAAGATTGGGGGCCACTGATCTTAATGGAGTGGTGAACTTCGTACTTATTCAAACAAGTTACTTTTCTAAGTTTTAAATAATTTGCTTCATAAGCACTTAGAAAATTTGAGTTGATATTATTATTGCTTAATATTAAGACAATTAGATGAGAAATGCAGAAATTTGGACATCTTCTAGATTTTCAAGAAAATGGAATACTTTTAAATTTAATTTGCTGCCATATGGATTTTTAGTAGTGCAGATCTGATATCCCTTAGTATTTTTAGGTTAACAAAATGAGAGAAACCCAGTAATTGGCATGCATATTTTCAAGATAATAAATCTAATTCATTGGATAATGTTTGAAAACTGTATAGCAAAAGGTTGTTGTTGGAAGAGATAATGAGAGAACAAAGTATTTCAACTATGCATACGCAATGGGAAGTAGATAATTCATTATATCATGAATTATCTACTTCCATTTACAATTTTTTTATTCTTCCATTATTTTAATGATATCCTTAGAAATTCAGTTATAAACTTTATCAGCGAGTAATAACAAAGGAATTCATATAGCTGAGAACAGAGTTTTTATCTAAATTTGAAATCATGAAATAAAAATAAAGCCTCTTCCTTTTAATTTTATACAAATAACATGTAATAAAATATTCCTGTAACTGCCAAATGTGTAAACAACACTATCTTATAAAGAGACTCCTCTGGATTTCCTGTATTTGACAAAAATATGACCACCTGCTGGAAAAAAATCAGTAGGGATTGAATAACTTACTTTCCCATATGAATGAAAGCTGACACCTCTGCAGAAATGAGGAATTCAAATATGTACATTTATTACTAGAGAATATTCATGAACCTTCGCACTCCAGCAAGCTATAAATATCAAAACGATAGTCCAATTTTGCAGCAGTTTTGCTCAGAAAAGACATTTCCATATGTAAACCCTCCCCTTCCACCTTACATAAAAATTGATGAACATAATCCCTGACATTCAAGGCTAGACAGGCAATTTTCTGGTATAAAGATCTAGTCTCAATTCTTAAAAAAAAACAACATCTCCTGGAGAAGTAAGTAAGAAGTAAGATTTTTATTTGGCTTCTTCTCTTCACCACCTTGGTAAGATCTCCCAGCACCACAGGTCTCAGCTACTCTTCTCTTCCTTTAAAAACTGTTTAAGTGTATTTTCAAACTGTGATCTGCTTCAGCCACCTGTTGATCTTACAAGGATGAATACTAATCACCTCCATGCAGTTTTAATATCTGCTGATGTATTTGGCATTTAGCATGACATTTTCTTTTTAAGATTCAGCTTGATAAGCTTTTCAGTGCTTGGTTATTAACTACTAGATTACACTATCAGTAAAGAAGTAACAGTAGAAAAAGAACTTGCAGTGTTATTCAGTAAAACAGCAGCACATCATGGATGTGAGATTAAAAATAATTGCACCATCCCGACTGTCAATTGGCACACAGTAAGGATTCTGATGCATGGAGGAATGCCATTCATATGTAGTATAAAATGATTGACTTGCCTCTGGATTAGAGAAAAATGATTTTACACATGGACTTGTTATAAAAGAGTTGCACATTTAAGAACATGAATGTGATGTACTGATTAGTCTGTTACAATATAGCAGAAATTGCTAGAAATAATCCATCTAATAGAAATCTAGTTTTCAAAGGATTCCTTTGGCCAAGGCCACAAGTGAATAAATATTCATGTAAATTGCTTTTTTTCTACTGTGCATTAGAACACCTCATGACTTTTTTGTGAATTGGTACTTTATTTTTATCAATTCAAACTGGGAGGAACAAATTCAATGCTCGTTGCATAGTGAAAATTTTGTGTAAATGTTGTATTTTGGGATTTTATTATGATACAATTTTATCTTGAATCAACATAGCACAGCACAAGGAATTTTACCATATAGCTACTAGATTTATATATGTGTGTGGAATGTGATCTGAAAACAGACTAGATCTACAAAAGGATAAACGCAATAACCTGCTATACTAAACTCAAATCAGATACAAATGGTAAGGATTCAAAAAATTATGAAATCAATTTCATAGCAAAAATGGAGTTTATCTTTTTCAGTGTTATCTGATTGATGCCAAATACAAAGATACAGAAATATTGAGAGATGAAGTGAAAGCATGATTACGAAACAGAATTGTCCAATGAAAAATTCAAGCAGATAAATTCTTCCATTGCACTAGGACAAAATTAAATATTATTCTATTCTCTATGGGCTGGAGCTCCTTCCAGCCCATAGAGAATAGAATAATATTTAATTTTGCTGCCAGTAAAAAAAGAACAAGACAGCCAAGCTCTTTGGCTATCAGGCATCACTCCTACAGATAGAGATGATTAGGGCTATGTGGACTATTGGTGGAAAGATGTCTAGAAGTAGTAGAATGGGAATTTCTTTTTTCTTTTTCACATCATTGTCTTAAGAATAAGAATATTGCTTTAACTATTATTTTGGCAAAGTAGTATTAATGAAAGAGGCATTAAAGGCTTGGAATGGGAACAAGAAGTCACTTGAAAGACAGATTCATGCTTATGAACGCACAATGTGTGAAACCATTCCTGGATCCAATATCAATCGATCTTTTTGCTCTACTATGTAATATATAGACAATATATAGACACAGTTGTTAGTGCTCAAGACCAATGTCTGTTACTAAAGACTATGTAGGTTCCAAACTATATGGCTCCAAATCACAGACAGATTTGTATCATAATCTAATGTCTATAGTGACTTTGCATACAGATGGAATAAAAGAAGTTAGGATCTCTTAGCAGTTTTATGAAAAGGGAGATGAAGGAAGGGAAAAGACATGAATCCGTTTTCCAACTTCCATAAACGGAAAATTATGTATGGTGAGGAAGGTAACACCATTCTGTGTACCTCAGTGAATAGTGATGCTGGCCACATGAACATAGAAGCGTCATTGGACAAAGCTGTCTCCCTTGGCTAGGAAACAGAAATGAGCACCGGCCCTGGGACCGTGACACACCTCAACAGAGGAAATTGTTACCCTTCCCCCCCCTGACATTCACTAGAAAAGTGCATTATAGGCAGCAGTTTATTGTCTCCAGGTAGGCATTCACATCTAGTTTTAAGCTCAGCTTTGTTGGTATAAGGACAATTGTATTAATTGCCATGAAGCAGGAAAACAAAGAGAAAGAACTAGAACCATTAATCCTGGTAGAAGGAACTCACTTATTTATCATAATATCTCTTTCACAAATAAGTGAAAGTAGGTAGCAACATTATTACCACAGAATAACATCTTAGCTTTAACATGGAAACAATTTGAGACGAGAGTGAGTACACAAGGTAAAGCAAATTAACCACAACAATTGTAACAGTGCACATGGAGATTTTGTAGGAAAGCACCTTACCAAGAGTCACAAATATTAATGCTTCAAATCACTTGATGTATTCGTGTCCTGTGACTGTTGGCTGCTTTTAATACTCTTTAATTCATCTTTTAATATTTTGCTTTCATTTTACACAAATAAAACTCATGCAAGAAACAAATAGGTTATCAAATTCCTCCATGCGTGGTCGTGTGCATAATCCTTTTTGATATAAATTATGCATATGTTAGCAAAGTAATGGACTGATTTTCTCTCTAAGGTCTGGATTAGGTCAGATAAGATTTGGGAGATGGCATTTAAATTGAAAACAATAAAGTGAGAAGGGTTATAAATACAAGAGCTCACCTTGCCCTGTAGCTTCCCCATAGGCAAATAAATGAATAACTAATTCACTGTAACAACCTCATTCAATGTTCTCAGCTGTTGAATATTTAAGTTCTCAAAGCTGGAGGTAGTCAGACTTCTAATACATGCTAATGAGCCAACTAAGTTTACTTCTGCTGAGGCTCCAATCCTCCCCTCCCCATATACACACAAGGAAAAAAAGATCCCTTTATCTATGCAGCACAGGTTAGAAACGCTGAAGCAAAGCTGCAGGACTGAGCAACAGGAAAGCAAATAAACAAAAAATTGTAATGGAACACAGAAAGATGAAGTCCCACAGCAGTCAGCTTCTGCTTTCAAGATCAAGTAATTATCAAATCTGCCAGTGGAGTGAAAAGCTTTTCTCTTTTGCATCTATTTCCCAAGCTGAATAGAATACCAAACGGATGAATAACAGACTTTCTGAAATGTCATTCCTATTTTAATAGTAACTTAGGCTTTGATCCAATGGAATCCTTCCATTAGGAGGATAATGGCTGTAGAGGCTTATTATGTTATTGCCCAGAGGCTCCTAGACATTCCTCAAATCTGTTGTGAAACGCTGTGATTCTGCAGGACTGTTGAGTGAGCAGGTTGACCTGCATAAGCATAATGTTAATTTAGCTCACTCGGTTCATTTTCAGTTTGTACTATCAAAAAAAATTAAATAAATAAATGTTAAGAATGCTCGGCATCCAATTCTCCTGCATAGCTGCAGCCAACTACATCAGTGTTTCTCAGTAACTTGGTTAAGATATCATTCCCAACAAATAAGTTGTTTACGGAACCTTGTTAAAAATAAACCACTTGCAAACATTAAAACTCAGAGAACAAAAAACGTTTAAGAGAGTTTATACACCTTAGAGAAACTCCTATATACTGTAAAAGGTAAAGAACAACAACGTACTGAGATGCCATATTTGGACTTATATTACAACCTATTTTCCTTGCTAAAGAAAGCAAGGCAGTTAGAAATGAAAATAGTAGCATTCATTTAGATTTGTGTGAAATTCTTGAAAAGCTGTTTTCAAAGGACTCTTCTGTAATTTTGAAGGAAAGCTTGACTGTTACCAAGGCTCCCATCAACTTCTCCTAGAAAAATAGCTGGGCCTGCATAGTGCACTTCAGCAGCTAGTGCTGCATGTAACCTGATGACAATAGCCTATCAGACTCTGCATTTCAGATTATCATGAAAACAAAAAGCAAAAGCAGAATTAGCTGATTCAGCGGGCCCAAGACGCTGGATCACTCAAAGTATATAACATTGACTTAGTTTGCTTTCATGTTGCAAACTGCTCCGGTGAATTAAATACTATGAGATAAAGTGCATAGAACTCTAGTACTTTAACAAATACTAAACCTCATTTTAAGAAATTAATATAGATTTCAATCCCATATTGCTATTTAATTTCAAAATTTAGAATTTATGCAACTCTATGCTCAAGCACAGGTGTTCTATGACAGAACAAAAACGTTACATTGAAAATGCAGACTCAAGAAGTGATTTGAGCACATCTTTCAGAGAATGGTCTCATAGTAGTCTGCACTAATGTGATAAGCTATGCTTGTTCTTATACTGAATAGGATTTTTTTTCCTGCATAATAGTTATTCCTGGAACTGAGAATAAGAAACAAAATTAAGTTTGCGTAGCTGAAAGCAATTTCCTGTGCTGAAGCAAATAAAGCCTGTTGCACCAATACAAAACAAAGATTGCTACCTCATCCTATAGTGGAATCTATATTACTAATAGATATTTGAAATTTACAATATTAGTTTAATTTGGATATACGTGCACATAGTACATAATTCAACAACTTCATAATTATGTGTCTATATAGTTTGCCAAATTACAGGTCATTGCAAACCAAAACAACTAGACACAAGGAGAGTTTCTTCTCCCATGCCATCAATCTGCTAA
>JANHFO010002810.1:75636-86034 GCA_032468095.1 Pareas carinatus | reverse complement strand
TGGCTGTACACCGCCCTGGGTCCCTTCGGGGAGAAGGGCGGTATAGAAGTTTTAATAAATAAATAAAAATAAATAAAAGACAGACAGAAAGACAGACAGATACAGCGAGAGAGAGAGGCAGAGAGAGAGAGAGGGAGAGAGAGAATTGGCACCGCTCGCTTGCGCTTTGCCAATGTTGCCGATGCTCCACCACCACTGTGAAGCCATGAGGGTAAAGAACCGCTACTGCTGCTTACTTGCATGTGTGACAGGGGCAGGCCCGTCTTATTAGATGCGCCCGGTCCATGGACCACACAAATTTTCCAGTGGTCCATGGACCACGGGTTGGCAACCTCTACCATAGAACACTAATACATCCCCATCCCCTTATATCCCAAGCAATAAACATGTCAGTGGTAGTTTAAATTTCTTAATTGATGCAAAGGATTTTCCAAGATTAATCATGTTGAAAATAAAATCACTGTATCTTGATTAGACAGGAGTTTCTGAAATCATTAGGATCATGATTATAAAAGTTCCACTGAATTCAGTGCTTGTGCTCTAAGTTGGTTTAATACTTAAATGTAGATCCAGTGCAATGAATATGCACATAGCATATAATTGTGATATATTGGTATTTAAAAAATGTGGGGGCTTAAAAAATGCCAGAAAAATATACAATTTATTCATACAATTTTAAAAAATTTATACAATAAAACTTATGTTAAGAGACAGTAGTAACATACGCTTAAGATAAAGCAGTAATTAAGACATGACTCTAAAATTACTTGAATCATCGCACAGAAAGAGTATTCACATTGCATTCTTCAGGACTAAATGTACATAATAAAGAAATTTGGTTTGTTTACACTTTTATTAGCTTTATTAAAACATAACAAATCTAACATGTTTGTTTATGGGCCATTGTATTGTATAAAACCAGAAAATGAGTTACTTCAATAATCAAAGATGGTATGTGAATTCAGTCAATAAGACTTAAATCTCAGTAGGCATTTAGCTGATTACAGTAATAATCACCTAAATATATGTTTTAGGAACAGCTGTCACAGCAGCCATCAACCATTGAAAAGCAACAACATAAATAAGAACGATAGTAAAAAATCAGTAGTGCCAGAGCTCCAGGACAAACCACATCAGAAGCTTACTTGAAACCCTTAATCCTCCTTTCTGAAAAGTTTCTGGCTACGTTTTGAAATTCTTAACATAAAAAGGTCTAATTTTACAGTTTTCTGTATAAATTAATATTTTATGTCATAATTGTACCTTTCCCATATCCTCCTTCATTTTTAGACTCATAATAATATTGAAATAAATTTCATGGTGAAGTTGAATATAGGTTTTCGGATTTGCATTCAATAGCATAATGCATATACTGTCTGTATGTCCTATAAACTTCCAGAAATAATATAGATGTCCTGTTTCTATTGGAAGCTAAGAAAACTCAGATCTATAACTGCTTTGAGAAGGAGAATGAATAGTTATTCTGAGTATAGCTTTCCTGTTAATAATAATGGCTTACTTTATTTGGTTGTAAGAAGGATAGCTGGGATAAGTCATATTTACAGTATTTAACAAATTACTAATTTAGTGAATAATAAGTAGGAACATTAGCTGAAGAGCCAGGATGGTGCAGTGGTTAAAAGCAGCGCTACAGGCTATTTCTGCTGACTGCCATCTGCCATTAGCCATCAAAAGTTCAGCAGTTCGATTCTCACTGGCTCAAGGTTGACTCAGCCTTCCATCCTTCCAAGGTCGGTAAAATGAGGACCCAGATTGTTGGGGACAATATGCTGATTGTGTAAACTGCTTAGAGAATGCTGTAAAGCACTGTTAAGCGGTATATAAGTCATCATCATCATCATAACAACAACTGCATATTTATCATGGCATTGAATATTTTTTTTTGCATATATGCATGTTAATGGCAGGGCTGGATTTTCCTATAGGCTAAATAGGCTTCAGCGTAGGGCCTCAATGATGTATTTTATTATCTCTCGTGTAATTTACTTAATTTACAAACTTAAGAATGGGAGGTGAAAGGGCCTCATAAGTGGAATAGCCTAGGGCCTCTTTTCACCTAAATCTGGCCCTGGTTAAAGGTAAAGGTTCCCTCTGCATATGCATGCTAGTCGGTCCGACTCTTGGGGCAGTGCTCATCTCTGTTTCAAAGCCAGAGCCAGAGCTGTCTGAAGGCATCCGGTGAACATGTGACCAGCATGACTGAACGCCTAAGGCCCATGAAGCACTGTTACCTTCCCACCAAAGTGGCCCCTATTTTTCTACTTGCATTTTTACATGCTTTCGAACAGCTAGGTTGGCAGAGGCTGGGGAGCTCACTCTGTTATGCAGCGCTAGGGATTCGAACTGCCAAACTGCCAGCCTTCTGATCGACAAGGTCTGCCTCTTAGCCGTTGAGCAAAAACATAAATTCAGAAATAAAATATTGTATGCCTTTTATATGAGAGAAAGATCAAGAGATCTGATGTCGGATCTGCATCTCTGATAGCTTCTCATCTATTGGTAAGTAACAAATTTCTTTTTCTTAAGCCGATCTGGTCAACTTCTGCTCCATAGTACATAATATTAACTTCTTTGAAGAAGTGAGTTATTCTGTCCAAATTTCCATACATTGACCTTGATGGAAAGTAGGAGAGGCCTTTGCCTGACTTCATATTCCCTCATACTTACCTGAGCATGACAAGCAGCCCTGAAAATACATCTAAAAGGTATATGAATTTGAACTATTCATTCAAAACGAGCAGCAGCAACCCTTAGTGGTTGGCATAAAAACTGCAACTTTTCCAAGCATGCTCATTGTTTAGTTTCATTGTGATATAAGAACAGAAGAGCTAACTCCTAACATTTTTTTTTGCTAATGGCCTACAAAGCATATGCCATTAGTAAAACAAATGCTTTCCATATTTAAAAAAAAATCTAGGTAAGGATGGGTAATGTTCCATTCTGACAGAAGGCAATTAATTACCAAGCTAGTCTAATTTGCTTCTGCTGAGTAAATAGCATTTTTTAATCTTCTCATGTCTTAAGAAAGATATACACTTTTTTGAAAATCTACTATTAGTTTGGATTTTTAACAAGTAGACTTCAGAAATAATTCTTTGTATGATTTGTTAATAGCATATGCAGGAAGGAAAAATAAAACTAAAGTCCCCAGTTGGATTTCTTTTTTCCAGCTTGCCAATGGAATTAATTTTTCTTCATAAATTAGAGTCCTTCATGTATATCTGGAGCATTGTGCATATTGGTGCAATTCCATACAGCACAGAATGTGACTGGTCGGAGATCACATGCCATCTAACATTTTAATGACGTCTGTAAAGTACAAGCCATATTTGCTGGCTTAGCTTGCTTTTCCTTGTGTTTGTAGGCCCAAATTTTGTAAACTAATCTGTATGAGAGAATTTTAATTCGTAACAAAACGGGGATTTGTGTCAGTTCAGTAAGATCTGCTTAAGCATTAATCACTTATCAAGCAGAGCTTTTTACATTCAATTCCTATTTTGCTTTTTTTATTTTAAGAATTTTCCTCTCCAACTCATCCTTTCAGCTTAAAATCAGTGACAACAATTCTAAACTTTTTTTAAAAAAAAATCATCCCTGAATAAGAATGGACCACATAGGTGAATATAATTAAACATTTATTTCATTCTGTAAAAAGCCTTAGTTGGATTTTTTTGCTGAATGTAAGCAGAATAGCATGATCTGTATTCAGTAAACAAAGAAAACTGACCCTTGTTTTCCAAAACTCTGCATTTTGTATACAGTACATAAAATCTATGAATATATGATACTTTGTTTGCCAGTTACAGATTCCCTCAAAATGCAAATAATTACTGTATGCAACATTAGCTACATAATCAGCAAGTAATGACCCCACTAATGTTCATCAAAACCAAAGTTTTCTAAACTTTGAAAATTAAATTGCTCCTTTACCGTTAGAAAAGAGCCACTGCAGATATCCAATGTAACTTCTCTTCTTAGTTCCCACTATGAATGTGGCATTCTCTGTGCCATCAGTCTTAAATGATCTGCTATTCCATGGTGGGAAATATAGCTAAGTTTAATCATTGGTTTTCAGGCAACTGAAACTTCCCTTACTTTCCTCCATCTGGCATGTAGCCAGCTTCAAGGGGTTCCCCAACCCTCCAGAGCAGATTTGGGTATGGTAGAGGCAACTGCAGGAATAGTTAGGTGATTGTAAAAAACCTAAACAGAGTTGGAAATGATAAATTTCTAGTAGGGTTTTGGAAATGTAGAGGATCCCACTTCTAATGGGAGAGTGCCGGTTCTCCATGGGATTACCTAATGCATCTTAGCAAAATAGCAGGTGATTCACTATAACCCTATCATCAACCAAAACCTACTGTGGTGAAAAGTGAAGCATCTGCATAGATTGATGCTAAACTCACTATCTCGTTTGTCTTTCTAAAAACATTTTTTTTGTAGTGGCATAGAAATTGCTGTCCAATAGAAAGGAATGTAAATTGTGTATTTTGAATGTAAAGAAACCCTGAACATTGCAATCATTCAGAATGGAAGTTTTGAGCTCCATAAATTCCCTTGGATCATCTCGAGAACTTGTTATAAAGCTATATAATTTTATATGCATGCTAAATCTGCAAAGGCAGCATGATAATCTAGTGGGAAGGATGATCACAATTCTTCAACTTTCCTGAAAGCTTAGTACTTTCATTCAATAAACAGAAGTTTGTATCCAAAGACTAAGACATATAATACTTTAGGGTCCAGTTCTATTCAGCCAAAAAGAAACAAACATAATTTAATGCTCTATACAAATGATTGCTGACTTATTCCTGTATATCCTGGGATATCCTGCACATCTTTACATGTTTACATTGTGATATTTCTAAGCCATAATCCTTTTTTCAGCTACCTAAGTAATGATTAGTTAGATCAGCTTTGACAAACCCTTGCTGAACTACAATTCCCATTAACAACATAGTGAAAGGGCTAGGACTTATCCGATCCAATTAGAGACCAATAGGTTGGGGAAGACTGGATTTGATTATAAAAATTATTAGTGTACTGTGGGACATTAAATCATTACCAAGCTACAAATTCCCTGAGAGAAAATGACTATGTTGTGAAAATATTCCCATATGAGTGTTTAAGCAAACTGACAAAATAATTGTCAATTGACACTGGTGGCTTAAATAAATTGAGACATTTCTTTTCCTGGCCGCTGTGAACTTGTCTGTAAAAAAACCTCTTGCTATAGTATAAAAGAGAAGACTCCCTTGCTGAAGATCATTCCACACATTACATATTTTAAAATGTACAGATTACTATTGAAATTAAAAGCATGAGTTCAACGTATCCATGAGCATATAGGTCACATTTTTCAAGAAGGATTAACTATAAATTATAAAGTGCCTAGTAAATCTGGTCTTCTTGCTCCATAAACTGTGATAGCTGATGTAGATGACAAACTGGTCAATACAATGTTTTCTTCATTGACGTATGCACCTAATGGTCACAGCAGGCTTTTCTGTTTCTATCTCTCTGCTTTATATATCAACAAAGCAGGAGGGTCGAATTTTAAGATGAAAAGAAACCTGCATATTATAAAAAGAAAAATCACCATTGCTTTGTTTTCTCCTAGTCTATCACCTTTAGCACTTAATTGGGCTACAGAAAATGGTCCTAAAGTCATACGTGATAGAAGAAGAAAAAAAGACTTAGGCAGGGCTTTTTTTGTAAGAAAAAAGGTACTGGAACTCACATCTTGTTAATATTTTATTTTAAAAAGTCTCTGTTCACTTCTTAACATAAATTTAGTTTATTGTATTTAAGACAAAAAAGATTCTTTCCGGTGCATTCTATGATAATAGAAAAAACACTGGGCTTTGGACAGAACACCATACGCATTTTAGAATCAAATCCAGCTTTGAATTATGTTTTATATTTTTATTTTTAAATATTGCACTTTTTCTCACTTGTAGATATTGTGGCACAAGGATGTTTTGGATAGGAGAAAAATCCAGGTCTTTCAATCTGTGCTCTCCTCCTATATGTTCCAACTGATCATATGTAGAGGATGGGAGATGGGGACTCCATGATGAAACTCTCTTGCACTCTCTCATGTGCATTCTCTCACTCTCTTTTCACACCTGTCGGCTGTTTTTCTGGAGGTGTTATCCAACACAGCTTTAGAACCCTTTTGCCACAGTGCTCAATCCCTCAAGTCCAAGTTCCTGTTCCCGTAAAATGACACTTAGGCTTTACCAAGAAATTATTTTAGTGCTATTCAAGATTAGTTCTAATTGAGAATGACTATGGGGAAATGATGGTAACCTGGGTAACCAAAATAATTGAAAGAACAGTTGTGCTCTCTTTAAACACACCAACTTGCACCAAACCAGTTTATGTTGGCAGATGGTTAAACTTACTGGTCTGGCCATTTGTCAAAATCTTCCTCCTTCTCTTTCAAATCTTTTCTTCATTAAGGAAATTATTGTTGGAACATTATCCTACCAATTAATAATATTTGATCAGAGTGGAAAAAATTATTCAACAATCACTTTCTTTAACATGTCCTTCACATATAAGAATACCATTGTATGACAGCACCATTCTTGGGTAGGATAGAGATTGTTGTTGGCTAAAGCAATTTTTATGCTGCATAATTTTCTGCCAGCTGAAGGACTAGTGAAGAGGTTTTCAACCTGTGTTCCATGGAAGCCCTGGAGTCCATGGCCAGTTGCCAAGGGGTCCACAGACAGGTCAAATTTTTTTTGGAAAAAGTAATATACGTGAATTATCGATTAGTAATTATTTGAATTCATGGAAATGGGGTCCACCATGTAGCAATGACATGTTTTAGGATCCGCAGCTTGAAAAAGGTCGAAAACCTCTGGACCGATGTATCACAGACTCTGCATTATTTAAAAAGAAGAAATATGTACAATAACTGACCTTAAGTTTCAGCAACACTTATATTTCTTTTCAGTTATTGTATGGATATGCCTAAAGGATGTCCAGCTCAACTCATAGCATATAGATTTTATGCAAGATTGGTAGACAATGCATCTTCATTATCTTATCAAGTATTCTCTCCTTTCAGTTCCGAAATTCAATTCATGTTTTGAAGGTTTTGCTACTTGTGCATTTGTCTAGTTAACCAAAATGGATTCATTTTATTTAACCATGTTGTGCACTGTTATAAGACACTCACTCAGTCCAAAACCCAGTTTCATATATAGTGTGCTTTAGCCAGCAATCTTTCTAATTTTCCTTTTGCTCCCTATCAAACATGTCTTACATGTGAATTTCTTTTCCGATGGCAGTGGTTCTAGTTATTAGGTATGGACTCACATTTGGGAGATACTTATACCTAACATCTCAGACAAATTATCATTAGTATGACTACATTTCATTCTATTTTAGACCAAAGTTCACTGTTCAATAGTGATTCTTCCTCCATCTGATTTCCTCATCCTCCATATGATTTCCTCATTGTTACTTCAAGAGTTTGTTGCCCAGAAGAAGCTTTCTTGAGTCTGTCTGGACAAAATTGTTCTCAAGGGAGTTTAAACAACTTTGAAGGGTGTGGTCTCATATAAAGTCTCATATAAAATCTTGGCTTCAAGTCCAAGATTTTAGAAAACATCTCTATACTAGGGAAAACAAAAGCAACCTTCTTCATTTTCTATTTTTTCTGGGATAGAAAATTGAAAATTTCTCTTGCTCTATTTCCTTATTTTGGTTTCTTAGTGCATCAGATTACCATATAGTATATTTTCCCTTAAAAAATAAAGCTTCATTTTGTTCACTTATTTTGGGGCTTAGAATTCTGGTGTATCAGCCCCACGATTTCTAGAAGTTGTGCTGGTAAAATCCTTTTTTAAAAAATGTGTATGATAACTATCTATACTGTTTCTTGTGTGTATAAATAAACTTGCAAAGCTCTTTGAATTTACTTGAATTTATTCAAGTAATTCAGTTTTTCCCAATTGCCTGTGAGTGCTTATTGAAGTATAACTAAGATACACTAAATAGTGCAGCTTTATAAATGTCGTGCATAAAATATTCAGTTATTTCAGTGTCAACTTGGTTTCTGTCACATATTTTCATTGGGCCTAGATCAATAGTTACTCAAGCTATAAGATGCTACCCATATCAGAAGAGCAAAAGGATATAAGGGCACTTCTAAACAACCAGTATTTGCATTGTTATATATAATTGATTGTTTCACAATTAACATTAATATATATATATATGCATGTATTACATATGCTTCTACGTTGCTTCAATCTTGTTACCCTAAGCAATTTACAACACAGCATACAATACATATAATAAGTACAGTACATCAAAATTTATCAAAAGCATTAGGCATATCAATAACAATAACAAATACCATCAACATATATTCAACTCAAATGTAATAATACCATCATAACACACTACATTGGTCTTGTGATAGCTTATATATAATCTCTGATTGCTGTCAGTGGGAAAGCTTACTAACAAGGGATTTGACAAGTGCAAGATACCAGGGATGATATAAGAAAAAATTTAGTTATACCTATGCCACAGATTTACCTTCATTGAAGCACACACCTTCAATGTCTAAGTACACAGAGCTGATCCTTGTAGGGAATACAATTATGTCTACCTGTTGTCCACACTGGAGTTCCCAGTTTTTAATTAGTCTTGCAACAACAAAAGGAAACAACTTGGAAAAAATGGGATAATAAAAACACAGTGTGCCAGCTGTTCAGCTGGGTGCTTAATGTGTTCTAATTTTGCAACTGAATCTGCATTTGGACCACTATAAGTCTCTTGTGTGCATGCTATAACTGTGCTAAAAAGCACTGGTGGTGTGATATAATGCTTTGGTTGATAGATTTGAGGGTTTTTCTTTGTGTGTAACTGGGTGTGGGTGTTTTTGGGTTTCATTGTAAATCAATTATGTAAACATGAGCAACCATATAATTTTTTTAAATAAAAGACCTTTAAACCAATTTCTGAGTATATGCAAATTTGCTTTCATATAGGAACTGAAGTCAGCAACAACAATATAATAAGAAATGTCAGACATTCCAAATATATGAGTGAACACGTTTGTATATGGTAGTGATTACTGCGATCTAACTAACAGAAATATTGTATTTGTATAAATGTTGTGCATATAAAATTCAGTTATTTCAGTGTCAGCTTGGTGTCTCTCTCACATTCTCATTGTAACCAGATCAATGTTCTTTTTAATAACTAATTGATCTTTTATTAACATACAATAATTCATTTACTAAATGTAAATTAAAGACTTAATTGAGCTGCTTAATCTGAAGTGTCAGCCTCATAAGCATAATGTATAGTTTAATTAATTGAAACAGCTGATAACAGCATGTCATCTGTCACTATATTCACTGACCTGGGAGCAATTCTCAGTTTGAGGAATTTGCCATAAACACAGGCAAGGATCTGGTCAACTCATTTACTCATGAATAACCTTGGAATTATATCTGTACCAAGAGGACTTTCATCTGTATGCAGTTTTGGTGAAGGACGTGGATTTAAATTGTTTGAACTGAATTTATTTCAGTTGAAGGGAAAAGGGAAAAGTTTACATGTGCAACTTTTATATCACTGTTCTGACTCTTTTACATAGAAGTGATATATACAGGACTGAACACAGAATCAAAAGTATTCTTGTTGATATAAATGTTACATTCTTATTTCAGCCAGGCTTACATGAAGTCAATTTAACTCATACTTACAATACTTCTGGATATGGATTTGCTTTGTTTAAAAGTCAAATATGACACTAAAAATCCATAATGTCCTGATATTTTTTTGCTTGTTTCCAATAAAATAGAAACAAAAACAGTGCCCCCCGCAGCCACTAAGCATATAAATCTTTTTTTTCCCTCCCAAACCTTTTCTGGTGGTGGAGAAATCAGTCTATAGTCATACTAATACTAATATACTTATTAGTCATACTAATACATACTATGACATAGTCATAGTCATTCTAAACCAGTGGTTCCCAAACGCCATCCCCTTGGTGCTACAAACTCATCCTCAGTGTCCCCCATCGCCAGCCCCTATAAATAGCATTATTTGAAATAGCGGTTTTCACATCCCACTAAGGAAGATAGTAACAGTAAAATTCAAAACTCTAACAATTAATTGCACATTTATTCAAAATCCAACTTAAAAATCTTTTTAGTTAATGTTAATTCAACAAATTGCTGAATATGATCCAGTGATACCAGGTTTTCAAAGTCTCTTAGTCATTTATCAAAAACCTTAGTAACTAGTAACTTAGTAAACTCAATAAAATTTAGTAACTACTTCACTGTTCAGTAAATTCTTAATGTGATGGATGGGCTTGATGAAGTGATACCAGTTTCC
>JANHFO010002810.1:43105-63117 GCA_032468095.1 Pareas carinatus | reverse complement strand
GAGAGAGACAGAGACAGAGATAGAGACAGACAGACAGAGAGAGAGAGAGAGAGAGAGAGAGAGAGAGAGAACCAACCCCGGAGACAAATTCCTCGCCTGTTCAGACCCACTTGGCAAATAAATTCCGACTCCGACCGCAGAGCCGTTTCCTTCTCCTTACCTGAGGTAGGCGTTCTCCTCCCTGAGCTGCTGCAGTTCCCGCTCCATTTGGGGAAACCGAGTCAGCTCCGTCTTCATGTTCTTCACGATGGCCGCGTCTTGTTCTTGCAAGGAGAGCCTTCGCTCGAGGTCCTAGAGGAACAGGAAGCCAAGGGGGCCTTCAGAGGACCTCCGAGGGAGGACGGTGAAGCCGTAAAACGCGGCTTGGCAGGGGAGCGATCTCGGCGCCGGGCGAAGAGGAAGGACATCGAGAGGCCTCACCTGAATCTTTTGGTCCTTCTTGGCCATCAGCTCCTCCCTTCCCTGAAGGACCTGGATGTGCTGAGCGGCTTCTTCCCACTTCCTATGGAGATAAAACATCCATTCAGCGCACAGAGGGGCAGTTTGGGCCATGAAACGTCTCCAAGAAAACCACCCGCCTCAGAGAGCACCAAGGACCCCACAATTCTCCTCCTCCTCCTCCTCACAAACCCCACTCCCTTCTGGCACTGAGGACATAATTTGGTTGGGTCATGAAACGTCTCCAAGAAAACCACCAAGTGCAGAGAGAGCACCTTGGATTTCAACCTTGAGCTACAAATATTCTCCATTTTTTTGGGACAAATAAATAGACCTGGGGGTAGATCGATTTAAATGTATTTACTTAAATAGATCTAAGATCTATTTAGCAGCATCTATTTAGTACCATTTAGATCAATTTAGTGGCATTATCCATACATGGATGACAACCAATGTTAAGTAAGTGGGTGTCGCCCGTCTACGTATACTACTACTAAATATTCCAGCTGCACAATTCTTGGTATCGAGGAATTCACAAGGGCTGCGTGGAAAGCAACATCCACCCATGACACTAAAGCTTCTGACACCCAAAGCAGAATTCAAAACTTGCTTTAGCAATACCAGGCACCAATTGCATCTGTTAAAAACAGCAATTCTCTTTTTTCCTTTTTTTTTATTGTGGTATACATTTCATAATAAACGTTTTTTACAAATTAGTCTTGATTTATACATCATCTTCAATCTATATATATAAACGCGAAATACCACTCGCTCACTGACTGACTCATCACCAGATCTCAAAAACTATTAAAGCTACAAACGTGAAATCTGCTACATACCTTCGTCTTGGCATCTAGGTGCTCACTAACAAAGGGTTTTTCAAAATATTAATTTTTACACGAGTTATTTAAAAATTTTAATTCCGGATGGGTAGAGGGTTGTGAATACTTTCTCCTGATTGGAGGGTTTTCATAGCCCGTTGTTTGATTTTGAATTTTGCTTGGCGAAAGGCTTTAGCACTGAATCCCCCGCTTACTTGTGGAGCATATCCAGCTGCTCGGTCAACTCCTGATTTTGGGATTCCTGCTTCTTTGCCTCCATCTCCTGGTTCATCATGCTCCACTGGGACTCCGAGATCTTCCCCTTCAAGACGCTGATGGCCTGAGGAGAGAGAGAATTGGTTTCTTGCAGGGAGTCCTCGGGCTTATGACCGTTCAGTTCAGCGACCGTTCCGAGTTACAACGGAAATGCGACTTAGGACCGTTCACACTTGCAGCATCGCGCGATCCAAATCCAGGCGCTGGGCAACCGACTCCCGTTGTGGTTGCAAGTTGCATTCATTTATTTATTTTATTTACTGCATTTACTGATTGATTCGTTCCTTTATTAAACGCTAAAGTTGCCCGTCGCAGTGTTCACTTGCAGGTACAGAATTTTTATTACACACATTAGAAAACTACAATGTTACATGCCTTTTCGACATCATCGCCATTTCAATGGAGGCCCTTGCCCTAACGCATTGCAAGGTCTGAAATCTCTCCCTGCAAAGAAATCTCCCTCCTGGGGAGGAAGCCGCCCTGGAACAGCCTCATGAAGTGCATGGTCATCGTCGAAGCGGTGCAACGCAAGCGTCGGAGCAGGCTGACTTCCGGTGTGGTGTTGGTTTACAATAATGCTCATTCGCACACCGCTTGACGCACCCGAGAACTTTTGGAGCAGTTCCAACGTTGGGATGCTTTTCATCCTCTTCCCCCAGGGACTAGATTTGGTAGCGAGCAGCTCCCGCCTCTTCCTGCTTTATTCCCAAGAGGGAGATTTCTTTGCAGGAGGAATTTCAGACCTTGTAAGACTGTTATGACAAGGGCCTCCATCGGAATGGCGACGACGTCGAAAAGTCATGCAATGTCAACGGCTCGTCTCTCACCTCGTTCGCCTCGGTCAGCTTGTTTTCCTTCTCCTGCAGCTTCTTGTTCAGCGCCTCGATGTTCTTCTGTCGGGTCTTGTTGACCTCGAGTTGTTCCTGAAGTGCGTTTTTGGCCTCGGTTTCCCGTTCCTGACACTGCTTGATGCGCTTAAGGAGCTCCTGGCTACGGTCGGCTTCCCGCTGGAAAACGAGGAAAAGAAGAGAAAGTTTACGTTTATTTGCTCCCTTGTCAAATTTTAATGTTCAGGCTTGAATTTATTTTTTTTAACGATGCTCTTAAATCTATATGTATGTTGTATTTTTAATATTGCCTGTAAGCCGCCCTGAGTCCTTCGGGAGAAGGGCGGGATAAAAATAAAATTTTATTATTATTATTATTATTATTATTATGGTCAAGATCTGGTCAACAGCTGTCAGCCACTGAGACTATTGAGACATGCCCCCCTCCCTTCCAGATGGTACAGATCACAGGACCCCTCCATTGGGCTGGACTGCAGGAGAGATGAGCTGTCACATAATGACTGACAGAAGCAGCAAGCCGGCCTTAAACAGGCTCCCTATAATATGCTGGATTAATGTAATTCTGAAAGAGCACCGGACCTATTTGTAGAACATGGATTTAGAACTCTTGGAAAATCTCCTGCACTGGAGGGGGGAAAGACATTTCTTTGGGGATAGCTCTAGCATGCTGACACAGTCAGTTTCAACTGAAAAAGAGCTGAATTGTGTTAGGTGTGTGTTGCTGGCTCTCGCCCAAAGGATTCATTATAGGTTTTCTGCTGCTTTTTCTGTTTCTATCCCTGTTATTTCTTTGAGTGGGTGGGAGGTACTTCTGGGTGCCACAAATAATGATCATTCACTGTCAGCGCTGCCATTCCTGGGTGGAGTTCATAATATTCCAAAACATTCAGTATTGTTCTTAGATTATTCTTAATCTGTCTCTTTGGTAGAAAACCAATTTGATCTTCAACTTTGTTGGAGGCCAAAATAGCACTGCCATTCCTAGAGTGCATATGAGTTTGAGATATATGGGCATTGTAGTAAAATTGAGGTATCTCTACTCTCACTTTTAGCCTAAGTGACAAACTATTGAAAAAAATACTCCTCACAACACCTCCACTATACTAGTAACCTGTCACCCAGGCTATTTCTGAACACTCTTCAGGACCAGTACTAAACCAACCAACTAATTAGTAGACAATGGATGAATTGGGAGGTCATTGGGAAAGGAACCTTGAAAAAAAGTGCAGGACCCCTTATCGTTTGAGATCATATTTAATGACAAACTCTATTGATAAAAAGCACATCTTTAGCAAAACTCTAAGTAACTATTAGCTCAGAAGATCAGGGAGGAGGAAAGTACAGTTAAAGGTAAATATTTCTACTGCAGAGAGTAAATAATTCATTCTTGTCTGCAGTCAGGCATCTAATATAGTCAAATGGAATCTAAGAGTTTTCTGCCAAGTAAGTTTATTACAAATGAAGGTGAATATACATGTCCCAGGATAATGTTGCAGGATCCAATCTGGATCAGTCACTTGAACCAGAGGTTTCGTCTTTCAAGTTTTTGGACTTGTGCTGGAGCCCATCCTCAGGAATCTCTCTGTGTGTGTTGTGCTATTCTGTGTGTGATATTTATACAATGCCTGTTGTGTGTGGCTTTTTAAATGTAGATTGGGGTGTTGATGGTTGACTATTAAGTCATTGGCTGTTGTTTCCTTGGGCTGCCAAGCTCTTACCTCCTAAGTATTTGCTAAGCTGGGGATAAATCAGCACTCCTGTTTCCCAGACTTCAATCACTTCCCTGGCTGTTTTTGTGCCTGCTCATCCAACAATGTTAGCAGCTGCAAAATTGAATGTATGTCCTTGTTTGTTGCAATGTGAGGTTAGCAATGAATTTGGGTGTCCTCATCTGATCGCTCACTTGTGTACTTGCAATCTGGTGGCTAACTTCCTCCTCATCTGTCTGACATAGTCACAGGAGCAATCCATGCAGGGGATCCAGTAGATTACATTGGAAGTATCTCCCACCTCCAAACTATCTTTACAGTGCATAGTTTGTCCTCGTTTGATAGCCTCCAGGTGGTGTGTGATGCCCACTTGCAGATCTCAGAAGCTACATTCTAGTTCTTCCAAAATGTTTTTGATGTATGGCTGTGTGTGCCATGTGTCTTGTTACCTACCTTGTTTCTTCCTTTCTCTCCCCACCATGTTGGGTGGGTTTTTCATGACAAATGATTGTGGATACCATTCTGACTGAATTGTTCACTTAGTTACCTGGTCTCCAGCTGTTTGGCTTACTGGGTACTATAGTGGGTTCTCACAGTGCCATTTAGTGTTCTGATGCAACTTTTTTTGTGTGACAGTGGATGATTGCCATTGAAATTCAGAATGGATGGGGCGTTGGTAGCCTTGCGATAAACTGTGGTTTCTAGGCTTCCATCTTCTTGTCTGTTGACAAGCACATCTAACAATGATATTGTCCAGCTGTTTCTTCCTCCATTGTGAACCGTATGTCAGGGAAGATGGAGATCAGTATGGTATGAAAGTCATTCGGTGCATTTCTTTTAATGATGACAAACATGTCATCCACATAGCAGCACCAAAATTTGAGTGTGCAGTTCTGAAATGCACGCTGTGAGTTTATTCTTGAATTAAGGGTTAAATGTTTGGAACTACTGCCAAGCTCCTGACTGGAAGATGATAAGTTTTAAGAAGTGACTTCCCTGCCTCACCTGTTTAATTATTTGTTAAATTTTTATTTCAGTCATGAGCTTCTATCTTTAGAATTCATTTCAGTTGTACTTAGGACGCAACCAGATAATACACTGCTGTACCAGACTTTGTCTTTTGACAAGAAGAATAGCTACCAAACACTGTCCATAAAATGAGATAATGTGGGGTGGGATGAGTGTAGATGGGTACTTAGACATCCGGATTTGCCAACGTATCAGGATGCATAACTGGCAGGTCACTGATGCAGAAGTATTCCATGCCTGTGACCTGTGAATCAGAGTATTTTTATCACAGGTTTAGCCCCCTCTTGAAAGAATATTACAAACAAGTTCAAAAGTTGCAAACATAAAGGAAGGACAGAGAGGAAAGTGAGATATATCTTTGTCAATGCTCCTGTTCCAGAAACCCCACTTCCATACCTGGAAAACCTGTCCAGGCTACCTTTCAAGCAGGTTTTAGGATTTTTCAGAAGAACCCCACATTCACATTCAGTAATGCTGACAGATGTAAACAGTGGAAGAAAGAAGCCAGGGTTTTACTTACATGCCCAGTATCCCAGAGATAAAGGGAAGAAAAGCTTGGCTGTCCTTTGTCGTTTCCTCAGAGTATCAGTTCTTGAAAAAAGTATTGGTTCTCTCGAACTACTAAGTCTGAGCTCTTTCCATTTTTATTTTGTTCACCTCTAGTTTTGGCAATAAATGGGCCAAGAAAGCACGAGATAGTTCTGTCTTGAAATAAGGGCAGGCAGAGACAGCATTTTTGGATTTGGGCTAATCAAAAGGTCTCCCATTACATTCCTGCATTTGTTCAATAGAGCAGTGCTTTTCAACCTTTTCACAGATTGTATCACTTTTAGGACACGACAATATTCGAGTACCACCAGTCGTACTTGATGACGCCCCCCCCCAAAGGAAACAAATGATAAAGTGCACCCACTTACCACACTTTTAATCTGAAACCTGTGCTGATCCACCCTTCTTCCTCTCTCTCTCTCCTCTCTCTCTCTCTCTTTCATTGCCTGCTGGGCTTTGCTTCCTTGATCTCTCTACTTGTCCCACAGAATCTTCTCTTCTCCTCTCTCTTTCCTCCTCGCTGTCTTTTTTTTTTCTCTGCCTCTCTGACCCAAACCACCTCCTTTTATATCCCCTCCTCTCTGCCCCCTCCTCCTCCTTTTCTCTTCTGGCTGGGCTACTCTCACCTGACTCTCTCACCCCAAGGAAGCGGCTGCTCCTGAGGACACCATGTTTCCCCTAAAATAAGACCTACCCCAAAAAGAAGCCCTGGCATTATTTTTCAGGCTGCTTATAAATATAAGCCCTACCCCAAAAGTAAGGAAGAAGAGGAGGACAGAGGGAGGCTGCGCCCTTTAACTGGCTCAGCCTAAGCGAGGAGAACCCGAGTGCCCAAGGTAGTTTGGAGGCAGTGGCAGTCGGCGGGGTCCATGGGGCCTTGTGGCTAGTTGCTTGGATGGAGCCGCAGAGACTGCTGACACACCGCCCGAGCAGCGAGAGCGTTGAGCAAGAGGTGGAGTGGAAATTCTGCTGTCAGCCCCCAGGGAAGTTAAGGTAGCAGAGGCAGCTCTGCAAACAGCGCTGGGGCACAGAATTGGCACGCCTTTGGCTCCAGTTGATTGGCACTCCTGGCAGCGCTGATCAGCTGGAGGCAAGGGAGCTGATTCTCCACCCTCTGCAGAACCTCGGCAACAACACAGCTAGAGCAAACTTTGCACCAGGCATGTGCAGGGCTGTCGTTGCTTCAGCTCATCTCCCCTACATGCGACGTTCACATTGTCTGAAACTAGGCAACGTGAATGTTGTGTACCAACGTGACACCAGTGGCACACGTACCATGGTTTGAAGAGCCCTGAAATAAAAGATTATAGGCAGCTTTCCTCGGCCAAGCACCAATTGTCCATAAAACTAAAGCTGGTTTACCTCTTCCCCTCTAGACCCCAAGCACTGTATTCCAGGGCTATTCTGTCATGAGCAGTGGCACAATCCAGCTCCTTCTGATTGAGCTGTCTTCATATATTCATCTGATCTCTGAACCGATTCTTGATTTGAAGCTGTTGATTGCCCTGAACACATTTGACTAGTAGTGCAGAAGCAGACAATGCATGCTATTTTCCCAAGAAACATAAATTCCATAAAGTGTCATCTTGCTAACTGCTTCTTTCCGGTGTATAGATCACAGTGTTACAGAAACCTGGAAGGCCATTTTGATCAGAGGCACTGATAGATTGGGAAAAAATAATATTGGTGGGAACCGTTCCATAGCACTTTCTGCGAACATTCACAAAGCTTGTGTCAGCCTCTAGTCTAACTTTCTCAAGCTCAGCGAATGTGAGTACTGGAGAAGATTCAAAAACCATTTTAAACAATCACTTAGACAAAAGCAATAAATGCAAATGCCAAGATTTTGCTAGAACTTCCTGCCTGCCCAGTGGATTAAGACTGGTGGAGAAAAGGAATTAATTCTGCCCGTGTAATTAACAAGTGGACCAATTCTGCAAAATCTTGGGCTGATAATGCACCATGGCTCCATTTTAATTTCTTCTTTGCCCCACTGTCGCGTTCTTGAAACCAAGAATAGCTTCTATCAAATATCCCTTAAAGGTGGAGAAAAGGAAAGAGGAAGGCAGCTAAGTTTGCCTCAATGGAACATGATAAATTAGACTTTGCAGGATAGATGGAGACAGGGAGAAGGAGAGAGCATGGAGTGTGAATTTTTATATACACCTCCTCGGCAGAGTATATGTACATATACCTACATATATATTCTCTTCTGGAATGACCTCCTTATGCCCCATCCATCAGCCTGGGGTTGGCTTATTCTAACTAGCAGATTCTTTTCTTCTGTCTAACAGGCCCATCAGACACAATCTGCATGCCAATTACTGGAACAGACCCCCTGATACTGAAAAATGGAAATTAGCTGTCAAGGCAAGGTATCAGCTGAGCAGTTCCTATTGCTTGTTCTCTGTCTGTGGCTCATATCCATATGTACTCTGCACTGCTCCAGTGAGGGAGCCCCCACTGAAAAAAGTAATCTAAATTTTCCCCCTCCGCTAAAATACTGACTACACTTTATTGTTATTCGTATTACCTGCCAACATTGGGGCACAATGTGATATTCACCAGAGGGCAAAAGCTGTTTGGAGGGGAGAGAAAGGAACTCCGATAATTGCATTTTGGTGCTAGAGAGATCAAGCAATCCAATAAAAAGGCACTCAAAGGAAATGCAAATATAGGACAAATACAACAGACAAACAAAATGGATTCCACAGTTCAGCCTGGTCTGGCTTCCATTGGCATAGATGAGCTTTGTTCTGCTGTCCAGACATTTATGTGATATAGTCCACAGGACCTCCTGCAAGCTTGTTGTTTTAATAGTAGTGCTAGAACAAGAGCCACTAAGCCATAGGGTTAGTTGGCAGAGACTACAGTTGGTGTAATATGAGACTAGCCGAAGATGTCATAACTAAAGATAAAGGACGCATACAAGCAGAGATGATTAAAAAAAAACAGAATCTTGTTTCAAGATCCTTTCTTGGAGGTAGATAAGGAAGAAACAAGACAATAAAGAACCAAAGGAGAGGGGGAACTCACCTGAACCAGATAAAGAAAGCCCTCTCTTCCACAGCTACCAGACTTGTAAATTAACAAGGCAAGAGGGATTGCGAGTCCTGTGAATCACCAAAACAAGAATGTTGTAGAATAAAAAAGGGTCCTGAAGCCCACCCATTGGGTCATCTTTTGACCCAGACTTGGTGGCTTCCATCCCTCTAGCTAGTGTCTTGATATTAATTGAAAAGGATGAGGATAAGTGTGGATGAGTATGTGTGCGCATGTGTGAAAGAGCTAATGTACATTGTAATCAATACAGCTTTGCTGTTATTTTAATTCACTGGATCTCTGTGTATTCCTAAGAACCCCTTTGCCTCAGTGATTTTTGTGTGTCCCTCATGATTTCCCAGCTGTTAACCAGGTCTGTATGTCTTGTCTGCTCTAGCTACACTTATCTGAAAAACCCAGATAGAAAACACAAGGGGCCGCAATATGGTTAACCATAGGCTAAACTGTAATTTGTCGTTTTCTTTATTCAAAGCAGTTTCACATTTAACATTGAGATACTGAGCTGCTTCCCTGAAAACCAATTGCTTCCTAGAACAAAACAGTTTCATCTGCAAAAAAAAAAACAAATTAAATGCCACACAAATTGCCAAGAATGTCCAAATCCCAAACAGAAAGCTATTTGATGTAACAGTCTCATTTTCCATTTTGAATTGGTTGAAAGGGTTAGAGGATCCAGTCTAAGCCTCGGAAGTCTGAAATCCCATCCAAGCTCAACTTTAATATTAGGTCAACTTAATATTTAGGATTATTGGTAGAAAAAATATAGAACAGTTACAGCAATTATGACAGTAAATTAGAAAATAGAAAACAGCATTTGTCTAGTTGAAATCTTACTTTGGTTACCAGCTTTGATTCAAAGTTGGCAAACTGAATAATGGACTTCCTCTGGCTTCCTATGGCAATTTTATTAAAGTTTTAAAGAAAAGGATGTCATAAGACTAATCTTCTTGAGATTCTTAAAGCAAAAAAAAGGTAAATCTCGATATAATACAGACAGCAAAGCTTTTCACAGCATGTCCTTCAGTCACTTGATAAGAGAAACGTTTCCTCTGCTTCCAATTGGAAATGATAGAATTGGACCTTGTCAAATTCAATTCTGGTTTAGTTATCAACTTTCACTTATCTTCCATGTTCAAGCTGACTGGCTGGCTATTTATTTTTATAAAGGCTGATATGTAAATTCATCAACTTAATAAAGTATTATTTTCCCCATAGAATAATGTCCTTTTCATCAAGTTGCAGCAAAGGTGTCAGGAGCAAAGGATCAAGGCTACACATTAAGTAGTAGTTCAAAGATTTAATGCTCAAGCCTATACACAAGTATCTAGTCAAATGAAGTTCAGTACTAAATTGGCACTAGATAAGGGTCAACAGAATTCAAGAAGGGTTGGACTTGGAGAATTTGTAACAATGCAACTTAGATAATTCTAAGTTGATAATGTGTGGCAATGTAACTGAGATAACTAAGCTGATGACATGCTTAACTCAACCATCCAGCTGTGCCAGTCTTCTACAAAAAGTGAGGTGTGCTATACTAGCTAGTTACTATCTTGTTAAGCCATACATAGTCAATTACTCATGAAGATCTAGCAAACCAACATTTTCTCAGCTTGATGTTTCAGTAGCATGAAGCAGTTCATATGAGTCACGTTTTTCAGAACTTCCCATTTTTTAGAGACTTGAATTCAGCAGGAGTCTTATTAGAGGATATGCTTCTGGACATAAGCAGATTTCTGAAAGAACAGTGAGTAATTAAGTAGCAGAATATTCCATTAAAAATGCTCATTATATGTTTTGCTTTGATGAAGAATATGAACTTAAGCAGTTGCCAGTGAATTCATTATATCTGAAGTAAAAATTATTAAGAAACATATGAAGATTTTAAATATATGTCTTGAAGTGAGAGAAGCATACAAGAGAGAAAGATAACAAATTCGCATCTGTCTCTGAGTTTAAGAGATGGATTTAACTAAAAATAGACCAGATGACAAAAAGATACAGGAACACTATTGATGATTCTTCCCCTTATCTCTCATCATTTGCGATCAAAACAGCTCATGGGTGCAAAGAAATGATAAAGCTACTTTTTCACCTTGTCCTTGAAATGGGGAATCTATTATAAAATGGAAAACTGAATACTTTGAGTCCATTTTTTGTTCTTGAGACAGTGGCATCCAGGATCCTGGTCCCCACATTATATTTGTGGCATGGAATAGGATCCAAAATGGAAGGCAGGCTTCCAACAGAGTCAAAAAGTAAACAGTAACGCTACTGCTGTTCAAGATTTTCTCTTTTCGTATGAAATATATGTGGGGAAATGGTGCTGTCATTTTTGCTGACTGCTGATAAAGTAGAAAAATTCAGAAGACTTACATCACTCATCTGTGACTGAGAGTATAGTTGATATTTCTAATCCAACCCAGATACTTTATGCATATTACATGATCTATCTTGAGTTGTTAGACTAGTTTCAAATCAACTGAATATCTTGGGGTAGAACAGTGGTAAACAACCTTTTTCTATTTGAGTATTACATCTATCCTTGAAATGACATGCCAGAGACTATTCTAAAAACTGAGATGACTGGGTCAAAACGTATTTGTCATTAAATTAATACCATTAACATAATTGCTCCACTACTGTCACATTAAAATTAAAAGTTAGTATCACACTCCAGAAGGCTTTGAGAACTTCATGTGAGGCTACATAGCTAGCACAGGTTATTTATCCCTAGGTTAAACTGTTCCCTATCACCCAACTGATCAGCCATTTTGGTCTTCACTTTGAACGCCAACAAACTCTTTCCGGTGACCAATTGCATTTCACCTTATCATAGGAGACTAGAATCCAATGAGTAACTCCAGAAAGTAGACAAGTTTGTTAATCTATTGCAGAAGAAACAAAGGGGTATTCTTCACAGGAGATTAAAAGTGCAATTACTAGTCCTTGAGCTGGAAGATCATTTGTTGCCCCTATTGCCAATCTACATCCTTCAATAAGCACAAAACTGAAAACCATCTTAGTGCACTTCCATAAGAGTATTAAACACATGTTTCAAAGCTACCTGAAAATAGCTGACAGGTATAGGTAATGTTATACAATGAAATGTTAAAGGCCTGTCTTCTTCATTTCGACTTCCCTGGAGAACGGTTTGAAAGGTCTAGACTGCCCCATTGGTCAGAGCAGAATTGTTATCCTTGGACTGGAGGGAAGGGACATGTCCACTCCAGCCTGAGTGGCCAATGATTGTCAGACTTATCTCATGCCATAGAATCACCTGGCTACAACCACAACAAAATCGCCAGATTATGTCCATAGTAAAGTTACCCTGGCTTTTTGCCTACCTGAGGGGCTAAATACAAAACTGCTGACCATAGGAATACACTGGGGACAAAATGAAGGCCACATCACAGAGACACTGATGAAATAAAGGTTTCAGTAATCATGGTTAGTGTAAGCAGGGAAAGCCTAGACAGATTTGCAGTTTAGCAATTTAAAGATTAGCATGCTAATAGTACTTCCACTGATTCCTATCCTTAAGCAAGACTGAAGCTTAGTTCCAGTCTCTTGCCCCCTGCTGGTCTCTCTCTCTCTCCCCCTCTTGCATGGATTGTTCCCTACTTGGTCAGTCCCTGATCAGAAGTGTTTTCACAGAAGCTGTGTTGTTGTAGCTGCTGACAAGCATCACACGCCCAGCTTCATAGTTTCCTAATAACCTCATACATCAAACCAGAGGAGTCTGCAAGGTCCATGTAATAAAAGTGCACAGTTTATATGCTGAATATCATTATCAAAAGTCCCTTTTCTCTTGCTTGATATGCAAAAATGCACAGCTTCCCTGGAGTCCCCAGCACAGAAAATGGATCAACAAAATCAACATTTGTTATTTTCTAGGACTTGAGGCATAATGTATGTGGGAGGGAAAAACAGAATGAGTTTACCCAAACATTTCATAAATTATTTCAGTTAAGGAGAGAAGGAAATCGAGGACATCTGGTGGCAAAGAAATGAAGCACAATTATATGGGACAGAAAAATAATGAAACTATAGACAGAGGGAAAGGAAAAGAATTTTTTAAAAAAGTTTAGCCTTGATTGGAGAAAGCAGCTATAATTGTACTGATTTCAGAAAAGGTACTATTATCCTTTGGTTAATCATAGATAATATAACTGTAGGCTAGGTGAATTAAGTGACAAAAATAAATAAATGAACTTATTTCCCGAATTTTGTTACAGGACAAAGGAGACAAACCTCAAAATTATCTCCCACCCCAGGATGTGGACAAAGAGCATTTATGGGTGAAAGGAGCTGAAGTTTTCTTTTCTTTTTTTTAAGCTACCATAAGTACAAAATATTTGTTTTTCTAATAATGACATCCCAAATTATTGCCTAGATGTTGATTCCAATAGTAGAGATTAAACAGATGGCCTCAAGATAATAGTTTATCTTTCATTTAGATTTTCTCCATATTTAACTAGTGAACGTTAAGCTACTGTTTAGCTAAACTTCATCTTGGGAATTTCCATGTTAGGAGATCTTTCAAACCTCAGTTTTTTCAATACATCTGCAGGACACCATTAGGGATGAAGCTGCCCTAAGCTTGTTTGGTTTTTTTCAAAGGACTCCTTATGTCCTCCCTAGTATTTGCTGAAGGTGAGAAGGAAAGAGTGGACTTGTGATTGTGATATACATTAGTATATCCATCTACAGTATTAAGCATAAAGAGGAAGAAGTCATTGAAGTCATCAGTGTCAAAGGTAGCCAAGGAAAGCAATCTCTTCATGGATTTGTGTGCTCGGAAAATTGGAGGGTCTCTGAGAAAGCCTTCTTTCTCAGAGACCCTCCAATAAGATTTTGCTTATTCTCTTATCTACTAAACCAGTGTTTGAATTATTCAGGAAAGGAGGTCCTTAACAAAATCTTCAAATACACACACACACACACCTCATTTTTAAACCGTATTACTGTATTACATCGTTTTTAGGACGCCATTAATTATAAGGCACAGCCTTATTTTTCTAAATTAGAAATAAAACATTTGAGAAGGCCACCCCCTGCTGGCGTCATCAAATATAAGATGCATCATGAATACAGAGACTCCAAAATACGGGGAAAAAATATTTCTTATAAGTGATGTAATACAGTATTATCTTTTCTGTAAACCATTGTTTCTCAGCCTTGGCAACTTTAAGCTATATGGACTTCAACTTCAATTCCCCAGCCAGCAAAGCTTAAAGCCACTAAGGTTGAGAAACACTGCTCTAAACCATAACTAAGGAGATATGAGACAGGGTTAAAGGATCAGGCTCACTCTGATTTTGATGCTAAATAAATTTAATTATCTTTTCAAAATAGCAGTGCAGAGATTAGTCATCTCCTTTAAAGGATCACTCAAAGGGACACATATACCACAAATAATAACAGGCAGCATGAAGCCTACAGATATGTCATCAAGTCTCTATCATATCAGTTTCAGACTCCATGCAATTTATTATTCTGCAATATGGCGGAAGGACTGGACCAGTGGGGTTACAGCCCCCCACTCCATGGGTTTACTGTATTCCCCTCTTGCCAGGAAATACTGCTTGCCACGGAAGTTGGGGTGTTCATAGAAAACCCATGCCCCATCCAGAACTTTGCAAGAATGGACTTCTGGCAGGTGAAACTTCTCTATCACAGAAGGACAATCCTCTGTAGACTCATGCATTTGACCACTGAAGTCACCCTTCTCAAAGAGCTGGATCTGATATTTGTCTCCAACAGCCTGCAATGAAAAAGAGAGAAAACATAAAGATTACTAAAGAGTTGAACACAAATCTTTTTGCCTTCTCTTAAAATGGAATATAAAATGGAGAATATTCATTATCACAAATAGTATCTTGTAGTTGGAGATATATACAATGCACCAATGGATGAATACATTTATTCATTATTTTTTACAAATATTATAGTTTCAGAAACATTTCTGCCATATATTACAATGTGATGATCAAGAAAAACTTACCACTAATGGCAAGTGTTGTAAAACTACGTTTTAATTAACTGCCTCTATTTTTTCTGTCACAGTGGAACCTATAGGATCATTTTCACTACAACAAAACCAGAGGGCATCTTATTGGGGAAACTGTTCTAAGATGCATCAGATTCTCAGGGCTATGTTAAAATGCCTCTGTATTAACTTACCAGAATCTCAAATATCTTGACAGTTAAAAGTTCTAAAAAACTCAACATTTACACAAACCTTTGATGTGGTAAAGTTAATATATACTGATTGACAACCTTTGTCCTCTAACAGTATATACAAGCTATTGTCATGCCTTTTGATTGTTTATTGTTTAATTAGTAAGAAGACAACACTGTTTACTCAGGGGCCACAGAAAAATGTATTTCTGTGTATATATAGACACACTACTGTCTTAAAAGAAGTAAATAATAAGTGAATAGTGAAGTAATAGATACATATATACACACACATTGGATCCTCAGTGTTATGATTCTCAATTTAGCAGACTTCAGATGTAATGATAATAGTTTTTAAGTAATAGTGGAGTTTGCTCAACAACAAAGTTCACTGTACTTGAAACAGTCTGGACAATGTTCCATATTTTGCTTTAAAAATTTACATGCTTCTTCAACTGCTTCAGATTGAGGTCCAGGTGAATTAATGGCTACAATGATTGGTGTTTAAATTTGCATTTGTAGGTAAAATTTCATCAAATATGGATGGAGGAGAGGAACCAACAAAGAAAAAAAAGTAAATGTTTGCAAATTAAAAGTTGACTGAATCAGGACTGTCAACTGCAAATGATTAGTATGGTATAAAAAATAAAGTGTCAGACATTCATATACCAAAAGGTAAACTTAAAATGTAAATGCTACTAGTAAAAAAGCTGAAATTGGAACAAGCAGGCATATGAAAATGGCACAGAAAATAGCACCCAGTGAAGCAACATTCACGAGGTTTTAATGTATGCAGTGAGACTAAGGTCAGTAGTTAGCATAAAAGCTGATCACATGAGGATAAGTTTCAAAGCAGTGCTGAATGCAGTCTTGTAAATGCCATGGAGTTGTTAACAAGTAAAGCTTTAAGTGGACCAACAGAAGAAGCCGAATCATTCCAGAAAAGTTTATATAAACAAACTGATGTCACAAATGTACAATGCCAATAAGTTTGATTTGTCTTGGCATTTGGCTCCCAAGGACATTCAGATCTTTAAAGATGAACATCAACAGGAGCAGGGTGAAAAATCAGAAAAGAGAATCTCAGCATCAATTGCAAACTACACACTTTGTAATTTTAAGGAGATAAACATACAGAAATAACATGTTTCCTAGACTCAGTTAAAATTGGACACTTTCTTCAAACTAATCGGCCATCCAGTCAAAATCCTGAATCTCTTCAGATGTACCATACAAGTGTGTGTTTTGGGCCTCAAAAATCCCAATCAACATTTGCCGGACAATTGGATTTAATGGAAATTCCTCTCTTGCAAGTAGCATACTAAATCAAGACGGAGGTGGAAGTTCTGGATTTTGGGGAGTTCCTATACAGTAGTCCTCAACTTACAACCACAACTAAGTCCAAAGTTTCTGTTTGTTAAATGAAACATTTGTTAAGTGAGTTTTGCCCTATTTTACGACTTTTCTTACCACAGTTGCTAAGTGAATCACTGCAGCTGTTAAGTTAGTAACTTGATTGTTAAGTGAATCAGGTTTCCCCATTGACTTTGCTTGTCAGAAGGTTGCCAAAGGTGATCACAAGCATCTGAATTTTGATCATGTGACCACCAGGGGGTGCTGCAACAATCGTAAGTGTGAAAAACAATCATATAAGTCACTTTTTTCAGCACTGTTGTAGCTTCAAATGGTCACTAAATGAAATGTCAAGGACTACCTGTACTTTATTTTCATATATATCTTCTGAAAATTAGTTATTTTGTTTCTCTTTTAGTATTTTCTTCACTTTTTTACTTTTAAAAAGTCTTTTTACCATTTTAATTTTCTCATTCAATATTTTAATTTTTTTCCTGAGTTTGTTTTTCTTTTTCTTCTTTTTACATTCATTGGTCAAATACAACTTTTCTTTCTAGTAGCTACATTAAAATACAATTTTAAGCCAAATTGGTCTAGTGACATCATGCTAGAAAACAGGAGGCTCTGAGTTCAAGTCCTGCCTTAGCCATGAAAGCCATCTGGATGACTTTCAGTCAGTTATTTTCTCTCAACCCACTCCACCCCACAGGGTTGTTGCAGTTGTGGGAAAAATAGGAAGGAGCATTTAGTATGTTCACTGTCGTGTGTTATTTGTAAAATAAAGGTGAGATACAAATAAATAAATACTTTTAAAAAATCTCTCAGTCAGGATTATTACAAAATAGTGTTCTTTATCTAACAAAGTGTTTTGTGTAACTAAGTGATGTCCTTCACTGGAAATATTGATCTGTCAGGTTCAACTGTCTGGACATTCTGTATATAAAACCAACTAGTGTTAAACATAGACTATTGTATATGAATGATATGTTATAAATTGTGTATAATTGAAACTTTTCTATGACAAAATGTGTGTATTATTATTATTATTAGTAGTAGTAGTATTTAGACTTATATACGGCTTAACAGTGCTTTACAGTACTCTCTAAGTGGTTTACACAGTCAAGCATATTGCCCCCAACAATCTGCGTCCTCATTTTACTGACCTCGGAAGAACGAAAGGCGGAGTCAACCTTGAGCCAGTGAGAATCGAACTGCTGAACTTTGATGGCTGATGGCAGATGGCAGTCAGCAGAAACAGCCTGCTGTGCTGCTTTTAACCACTGCACCATCCTGGCTCTATAATTTAATGACAGTTCAAAATTATGCTACCAGGTAAAGTTACTAGCACACCATCCTTGGAAGTTATGACTTTTGCACCTCCACCGTCATCACATGATCACATGGGCACTTAGCAACCAGCTCACGTTTACAAGAGTTGCAGCATTCTGTAGTCACAAATCAAGATCACATGATGTCTTAATAACTATGGTGATTTGCTTAACGACTGTGGCAAAAAAGAAGTTGCAAGGTTGAGCATGCGCTACTTAACGACAGATTTTCTGGTCTCAATTGTTGTCATAAGTTAAGGACTACTTCTATGTCCTTTGCAACAAGCTTGGTGGGTTTTAAGGTTCTAATTAAGCAGAGAAACATCACAACTTGCTGTTACCTCCAGCAACAGGAATTCTTGAGGGGTCTGCAGAATATTCAGAGATCTACAAATCCCCTCTCTTTAGTTGCCCCTGTAAATTCTAGGGATTGTAATCTTTGTGTATGAGATTCATCATAATGGCAGGGGTTTTGGAAATATAAATGAAATAGATTTCTTCTACAAATTGTAGAAGAATAGGAAGACAAACTTGAATGAAAGTCAGAGTCTCTTCCATTTTGAGGATGCTCAGGACAAAGCAAAAGAAAGCGAAGTCTGATTGGATGGCATTATTTAAAATATAGTGATGGTTACTAACGGCCATTTCACTATGGGAGACAGTTGATTTTTCAATGTTGGTGGTTAGCAGTGTCTTCTCTCTTCTTTTCTGGCGATTCCACATCCCATGTACAGTAGTAGGATGCCATGGGAAGCAGCAGAGCCTTCTGGAAAATGAACGGAGAATATACGTGTCCCAGGATAATGTTGCGGGATCCAATCTGAGTTGGTCGCTGGGACCAGAGATGTAGTCTTCTGAGCTTCTGGACTCATGCTGGAGTCCATCCTCAGGAAACTTCCTCTAGCAGAATGTGGAGGGAATGTGGAGGGAATGGGGAGAGTTAACCCACACATTCCAAGTCTGAAAGCTTGGAAAGCTAAACCTCTGGTCCCAGTGACCAACCCAGATTGGATCTGTTATGTCCTGGCCCAGCACAGGAAAACCAAGCACACGGATTGGTGGGGCCAACGTAAGCCAAACCACGTGTACCAGGGCATGGGCAGCATGGGAAAACTGCAGGCAATGATTGGATGCTGATCGAAGCGTGGGAACGGAGACAGGTCTTAAGCGGGCGAGCAGTGCAAAGCTGCATCTTCGACCAGCCACTTCCATATTGCAAGGTTGATTAAAGCGTTATGGTTGACCACGTCTCCAGACCCTTATTGCCCCCACCCCAATACACAACAGGATCCTTCTTAAGAAGCCTAAAGTCAAAATTGGACAGTACACAGTATCCACCATATGTATGTAAGTTGGCTCTTTTCATTGGATGTCTTAAGTCACAATGCATATATGAAAAGGGTCGAGGCTGCTTCAACCTGGGTCAGTGCTGTTTTTATCATTTCCCTACCCCATCCTACCTCCATAGATGTCGCTGATGGATGGTCAGGTAAAACTGACCAGACAAATTTGTCGGATGTTCACCTGTACTGTCCCTGACTCAAGGTATTCATATTTTAATGAGTGGGGAAAGAGTTGAATAAAATCCTTAAGAATTAAAAAATGGAATCAAGAATGTGGAATTTAAAGACATATGAATTTTTTCACTTTCTTGAGAATCTGGGAGGACAATAAAGTAGCCTCAATAGATCCAATGTGGCAACTATTCTCATCTTTTGTGGTAGCCAATAGAAGGGTTAAGGCTATAATGGCAGAACAGGGGTTCCCAAATTAGAGATGGTCATTATATAAACCTACCGCAACCCAACTTCAAGATTGCTAAATGCCATACCAACTGTCTGGGAATTTAGCAGGGCAGAAAACATCTCAGATTAAATATTTTCAAATACATAAAAGTTCCCGGCTTCTTCTTGCTGGGCATGGTTTTATTCTAGTTCTCAATAAAGATTGCAATCTAGTCAAACTATAGTTGGGAATCTACTACCAGGTTATGCTGAGATGCTGACCTTAACCATGATGCACCTCAGGAAATCTGTGGTTTTATGCAAGTCTTGGAGGCAGAAACATGATGGCCCGATAGGCAGTGACGAAGTAATTTCTCTGCTATATATATATATATCATTGATGATTCTTGAGATTGAATTGAAGGATGGAAAAAAAGAAGACAATTGCCTCCTCCCATAAAAGGGGCCGTACTAGGGGTTGTAACATGATTTAAATACTGCTTCCCTAGCAAGCTGACACAGGAAGAGAACTCCTGGCTTAGTGGTCAGAACATCTGCCTAGGATGTGAGACTTCCAGAGTTCAATTCCCAGCAAAGGGATATGGCTGGCTGATGAAAGCTAATAAGCTCGAAATAGATCTATCCTGGTCTTCCCTGAATTTATTTATGTGCCAGCACAAAAAATATAACATAA
>JANHFO010002810.1:28785-43005 GCA_032468095.1 Pareas carinatus | reverse complement strand
TGAGAATCGAACTGCTGAACTTTGATGGCTGATGGCAGATGGCAGTCAGCAGAAACAGCCTGCAGTGCTGCTTTTAACCACTGCACCGTATTCAGAGGATAAGTGGTGTGGGTATACAGACACACGCCTGTTTTATATTGGATTATTCTAAGGTTTTCCTCTTTCTCAGGATTGAACGATCTTTTCTCCTCACTTGTAAGTTCATTGCCCCCCCCTTACTCTTTCCAAGATCAGGTCTACATCCTTTCACAGGCAGCTTACTGGAAGTGAATTAACATAGTAAGAAGAACCATTTTTTTTTTAAAAAAAAGGAAGACTTTTTTCTCTGAAGGTAAAAAAACCTGTTCTACTCACCAACGGAATGGATTTGCAGGAGCTGACTCTATCATTCAGGCCCATCCAGCAATGATATTCGGGATATTCTCCATGGGTCAAAACATACATGTTTCCTGCAAAGTTTGGCTGCTCATAAACAATCCAGGCACCATTTTCTACACGGATGGAATTGCAATGGGTCAAGTCAGTGTGGAAATCCAAACAATCCCTATCAGACTCATAGCGGCATCCTTGGAAATTCTTGCCTTCATAGAAAGTGATCTGAAACACAAGCAAAGGAGAAATAAGTTTCTGCAAAACGATGCTTTTTCTGAATTCTGTAGCTAACTAGGACTACTCAGAGCAATTCTTGCCTCTAAATATGAACGGGGTTTGCGCCCGAGCTTGAACCAGCCTTTTTACTGGTAGGTGCTTTGGTTAACTAAATGTCAAAAGTTACTGATAATATCCATTTATATATTCTGATCCCAGGCATTAAACCTACAGTATAGGTGGATATAATATTTGTTAAGTTTATTTTGGTGTTTAAATTTTAAAAAAATCCCAAACCACTGGTTTTTAAATACCCAAGCTAACAGAAGTTTTACTCATTCTTTTTATGAAAAGATATAACTGGCATGGCACATGCTGGTTATCTCCAATTACAGTAATCAAAAAATTCATTATGGCATCAACTCATTGCAGTTTCATCCAATTTTGACAAAATTGACAGGACTTCTGAATGAAAAACTATTAGCACTACCAATAAAAGGCATGGTGCAAGGATCCTCTCTTTCTCTCCTTTAAATCTTTCCACAGAATACAGTTTTACAGATATCAAATTTGGTAGTATAAAAATCCCTTGTTCTGACACTTTCTCACTCTGCAAGTTTTGGAACTGGCTGGCATTTTGCAATATGAAGAATAGTAATATGGTGCTATTACTACTATAAGCTGTAATCAGTTACAGCTTGGAGACAAAATAAGGCCAATGTCACAGGGACAGAGGGCAAAATTGGATTGCAAGATTGTTCCAAGCAATGATTTTAATAGCCAATGAAGACAGGATCCCCATTGGTTATCTTTGATTTGCATAATAAAAAGAAAGTAGTGTAATATGGTGACTCAGGTTAAGGATTGGGATCAGAGAAACATAGTTTAAGCTTCAATGAATTCACTGGGTGTTTGTTGTTAAGAGGATAAATGAATATATCCATGACAACACTCAATATTCCGGAAGAAATGCAAGGCATAGAATGTGATATATTACTGCTATTGTGGGTTTTGTTACTATTTATAATATACAGGAAGATTATAAATGGAAGATAAATTCTGGAGTTCTCAAGACTTTATAGCTCTAAATTAATATCAATCACATCCATTTTCTTCCTTTCCATACCTTTAGCTGAGGACATGATATAAATTAATATTTGTAGCTCAGCGTTGAACTGTGGGATCCCACAACCTGAGGTCAGATATATTTTATCGTTTTTATCCAATTCATGTTCTTTTTTCATCCAACTATACACAAGAGATATGTAGATTCAAATGTTTCTTTTTTATTGACTGGAGTATAAATAGGGAACTCCGCCCCTCCCAGATTTATATTAAAATCAAGACATACAATCCCTATTCGTACAATATATCCAGAAGTATGAACACCAGTTTCAGGAACAAACATTTTCTCTCAGCAGTATTCCTACTGGAATTTATATACTGATTTTGTCCAGGAACTATTAATTTAAAATTTATAATAATAAATTAGTAATAAAACCAATTTATTACTACTTTACATTTCAGATGATGGAAGTTTTTATTTGGATTAACCATCCATATAATCTGGCCCTTTAAGAATATTACTGTGTGTTGTCCTTTTTAAACGTTAAAAAAGGAAAAATAAAACAAACCATTTTGGGAAAGAAGAGGAAGGGTTAGCCCTTCGGAAGTTTGCACAGAGTCATACAGAGAGCTATTTTCCCAATAAAAAGTGCACAAATCCAAGCTGCCGTTTGCCCATGGCCAAAAATATTTGTTCATACAAATACATCCGACTGGGATTTTTCACTAAAAGGAAATGGTGCCAGGGGTAAAGGAATAGCACTCTGTAGAGTTTTGCACTAATTGTTTCACGGGTTGTATTGGAGAAAATACAATAGCAATGAACGAGAAATATAGGAAACTAATGGCATTGCCACCTGGATGAAATACAACTAATGAACTAAATGAACACAGACACAGGGGAAGATATTAGAATCACATACAAATGGGTACTAAAAGAATATTATTGCAGCAATAACACATCAAATGTACATGCCTATTGCAGAAAAGGAGAAACGGTTCAGATGAAGGAGACACAATTTTGTGCGAAGTCCCCTGAACTTTGCCTGTGCGTTAGAACGTCTCACACGATACATATTTGTTAGATGATTTGGGGTTTGAAAACTCCTCCCTGTGACAGTTTCTCTGCACATATTTTGAAAAGCTTTCAACTTATGTATCAAAATGATAGTTAAACTTGAACCCCGCTGGGGCACCTTATTTAAAGCAGACACAGGAAAACATTCAGCTGGGTACTTCTCTACTTGAAATTTAGTGATACAATTTCAAATAAGCACCTTCAGTTAATTCCTCAGAGTGTATTCTTTTTTATAAGTTTAAGGTAAGCCGTTCTCAAGAAACTGTTCAGGAGTAGCCTTTGTAAATCACCCCCCAAATCCAAAGCACCAAGGAAATCTTCCTCTTTTTTGCTCATTTACTCTCTCTCTCATGAGAATTGTGGTGAATTATGAACTGCCTTGTTGAGATTCTAATCTTGAACTAGTTCAGTTCATAAACATTCGGGTCTGTTGACTAACATGAAGGAAATCATATCTGTACCTAAATCTTCATTTCAAGATCACCCCAGTCTCAGAACTTCTACATCTTTTCTTATCTTCCACAGGATGAAGCAAACATCAAAAATAAGATGTATCGAATACTTTCAATGATGCCATCTTTAAATACGGACTGTCCTTAATTTGACAAAATAGTAGATGTTTCGATGAAAGCTAGAAAAATCCACTGAGTTTCAGGCATTCATTTATTCTCTAACAATTTGCTTTCTAACAGAAGATGAGAAATATCCTCCTCTTCTACTCTTTTTACCTCGGTTCTGCCAAGCTCACCACCAGCTCACCAGTTGCATCTTGAGATGTCATCTTCTTATTAAAAAAAGGACAAAGACAGATATCCTTAGACTGCGACCATAACTTACCCTGCTTCCAGTTTTAAACATGATCAATGTTTGGTGCAATATTCCTAAAGAAGAGACTAGAAGTAACTGCAAGAGCTCAAACCAGGAAGCCTCATTTTATAACAGGCTCATTTTTTTAGGATAGATGTTTGCTTTGTCATGAAAATGGGATTCCAAAATTGACTCAGTGATTCTGGGGCTATTCAGAAGTTCTAGAAAAACAAAGAGGATTACAAAATAAAAGCAAGCCTCGCTGCTTCATTTCTCCCTTTATTTTTCCTCATTCTAATGCATTAGGCTTGTGAATGCATTGCTGAGTCAGAACTCCAAAGTCCTGTCAAAAATACTTCAAAACAAAAAGTGCTTGCAGCTCCTATTGAGGGATGGCAACAGTTCCCTGTTTTGATTACATACAATGATGGATTCAACTACAGGAAGCCTCAGTGGAGAAGAATACCAAAAAAACATGGGAACCAAGCATAGATGAGGAAAGTAGCCTGGTGAGCTATTACTCTATGGAGCAATAGCTTTAACTGGACTTGCCATTGAGTAAAGTATCTCCCTAGCTTTTGCATGTTAATATATTTGTTTGCAAACTTTCAAGGAAAAGGTTACACATAGCCCATAAGTGCTCTGACCTTTTGTTATAGGTTTAGTTAACTAAAAAATTTCTTGAATAACTCATAAAAATATTGCTTATAGCTAGTAGTTTCTATACAAACTTGGTTTATACATTTCATTTTGAGAAAATACAGGTAGTTCTTATTCAGTGACCAAAATTAAAGTCAGAAACTCAAGTCACTAAATGAAATGACTGCTAACTGAAAGAGCAACTATGCTTATGGACTTACTTCAGGTTTCCTTTGCTTTACCAATCTGCAAAGGTCTTAAAAATGAGGAGTGGTCACAAAGTTACATTTTCATCACTGTCATAATTTAAAACAGTCATTAAACTAGGCAGTTAAGTGAGGAGTACTTGTATATATAAAACTGATGTTATATAGGTTTGGGGATTGGTCACAGAATCTTTTCAAATCTGCCATTCTTTAATCTAAAATTCTATAAGCAAGGATTTCATCATGTGTGTCTTAGGATACTGCTTCATAGGAACTGACCAAAGGTAATAGGTGAACAATATTCCAGAAATGTTCAGCAGAATCCAGGATAGTCCCAGAAGGCATGGAGACAGTGGACAGTGGACTCAGGCAACCTTGCTTATTTTCTTACAAGAAATGTTTAGCACGCATTAGCATGGAGAGAGGACAACACGCACTCATGTTGGAAGTAACAAAGCGTTTCGGGTTGAAAGGATTAGCCTCCTTTGCCCAGGGGACACCCAGCCGGGGACTCCTTTCATCTCCCCAGCAGGAGCTGGAGCAAAGGACAGGGGCTCACCCTACCCCACAGCAGCACTCAGGTTTCAATCACAAGCTTGCTAACCTCCAACTGAGCATCCTAATCACGTGAGCCACATGGTCCTACAAGAAAATAACTGAAGGAAATATATATAAAACCATACAAATATTAAATTATACTTAGCAGGTAGGTAGGACTACAACCCATCTAATGCAAGTGTTTAAAAGATTTAGAAAAAAAAGAAAACACTTCCTGTGTGATGCCTAATCAACTTGTGGAATAAGTCGCATAAGTTACACATAGGCAAAAAAAAGCAGGATGGTTGTTAACTCCAATGGCTTTAAAGAGATATTAGAAATATGCATTGAGCAAACCTCTGTCAAGATATAGGTCTTAAAGATTCATTATTACCCATGGGTTGAGCTCGTACCCTTTCAAGGGGGAGTTTCAGGAGAAGATCAGTGGAGATATGCTTCCTTTGTCTGTTTATGAACACCAAAGAAGCATTTCCAAAAAAATCAGCCCTCCATCACTCGCAGAAATAGTTCTTCTTTTCCACCTTGAATTCAATAGCTGACCTGAAATTCTAGTATTGCAAAAATTGGAGGGGGGGATTATCCCTACATCTACCTACTTTTTTCAAAAAAGAAGGAATAGCAATTTAGTAATATTAAAAGGTAAGACTGTAACTAATTTAGTTTTGACTGGTTAGTTATGTCTAACTTAAATCTGCACAGTTCAATGGGCCTACTTTAAGCCTGAATTCAGTCCAAGGCCTTTTCCCCAAAGTACTGTATATGGATGGTAATGTGTTATTACATCATTTGATCTTTAAAAAGAAAATGAGGCACAAAACACCATTGTGTCAATTTAATTAAATTTTACACTATAAGCGGCAAACAACTGATATAAAAATATATCTAGAAACATTAATATAAACAATATTTAATTATAACAGAAAAATAATTCACCCAGCACTACCTCTATATTTACATCAATAAAGTAACACCTTTTCCTGCGCATTTAAAAGTATGCTAAGATTCTACATTTTGCTCTCAAGTATACAATGAAGTGTTAATAGCAAGATCCTCCTATAAAGATCCAGAGCAACTGATGATATCATACTCCGTGAAATATGCAGTAAAGTCCATTTCCTTGTTGATAATGCCACTAAACAAATTCATGTATCTAAACTTCAAGTTGGCCCCAGTCTATTATGAGGGAAATACTTTTCACTTGGCACAGTGCTTCTCCAGAACTACAACAAAAACAAAGAGAGAGTTAAATTGTTGAATCAGCAGTCTCATCACATTCCAATCACACGGTAGTAGCAGTTTAGTTTCAATCACAAATACATAACACATAATAGTAACAGGGTGCCATTTCAGACCTGGTAAAAATGAGTGGTTCTACATTTTGGGGCCTTCTACAGTGTTTCCTTGAAAATAAGACTGGGGCTTATATTAATTTTTGCTCCAAAAGATGCATTAAAGCTTATTTTCTGGTTAGGTCTTATTTGGGGAGGGGAAATACAGTACTAAAAGCATCCGTCTGGCTGATGATCTTAACTTGAGCTTATTTTGGGGGATAGGGCTTATATTACAAGTATCCTGAAAAAGCACGTTAGGGCTTATTTTCCAGTTAGGTCTTACTTCGGGGGAAACATTCTCCCCATTGAAGTGAGGTTCGCTCTATCCCTGTTAATGTTCTAGAAGTCCTTCAAGACCTGGCTTTGCCATCAGGTGTCACAGAGAACAGGTGAGACCCTGAAGGTGACTCTATTATTGTGATTAACATTCATCCTTTCCTACGCTTTGAGGGTTTTCTCATTTAAAAAAAAGGAATGCTTTTATATATTTATGTTTTAATTAAGCATTGTACACGACCCAGAAACACTTTTTGTGAGATGGGTAGCCATATAAATTTAATGGGATGGGATGAAAGGTTGTAGGGAGGTAGGTAGAAAAATGTAAGCAACATTTTGTATGCAAAAGAATTAAATGAAGTATTAATCATTCATTTCTTAATAGTAGCTTTATATATGTTAAACAATAACTAAATGTTAACACTGAACAAAATCTGAAAGACAAAACCTTTGGTCATCAAGATTGAAACAGACCAAACACAATGATAAAAGAATGATACTAGGACAGTCATTAAACCAGAAGCAAAGACTATAACAGATGAGGTACAAGTAAGACTTTGCTAAGGGACACTTTGACAGAAAAAATAATATTTGTCTGTAGTTATATAGCAGGAGTAGGAACCAAGAAAATTAATTAATAAAACTATTAGGATATATGTCAGCCCATCTCTCATTCTAAAAAAGGGCATTGCAAATCGATCTCTCTGGAGCATTTATGAAAGAATGAGGGGAGGATTAGGAACTTGAGAACCAAAATTTATTTCAATTCATGAGATGTCCATATTTAAGAGAAAATAGGAAAATGTTATATTTAATGTGATGATAATAACATCACACATTTTATTCAGTATAAGAAAAAGGAACTTAGCATTTTTTTAAAAAATACTAAGTGGTGATAAGATATTTATAATCAATGTAGCCTTTAACTGGTAGAATTATTTAAAATCTACCAATTAGAGATTAGATTATTAAATCGTACAATGCCAAATATAAACTATACTTTCTAGAAGCAAATTTCTTACATATCAGCATAGCCTGAGTCAACTTTTGACCTAACTTACTAAGCCATCATTGCTCATATTATATTAAAATACAAGAAAAAGCTTTTATGAGTGCAGTATAAAGGTGATCTTTGAACTCACCTGACAATTCTCCTATCCTGCTGCCTGTTTAGATCCTGGAGCAGGAAGCACCAAACTATCAAGCTGTTGACGGCTACCAGTGTGGACTAGCCATTCATAGAATTTGTTCTCCACTAACATCTGGAATGTCTTCCTCTGATTCCTGAAACCAGGGAAAGGATTAGCTCTGTACTATATACATTTGTGTAAATATTCATACAGCTAGGTCTTTTCTTCAGCGAACATACAAACAGTCCAAATGTTTTTATCATTATTAAGGAGTTTAATTTATTGTGCTATGGTTGAGATTTTTATACTATGTACAATTTTTTTAAAAAAAATATTATATTAAAATTAAAGAGTTACTTAAATCTATACAAAAATTTACAATCAACAAAATGTTTCAAAAAACATTTCAGCATGTTATTGGGTTGAAATGGTTACAGTGTTGAACTACAAATCAGGAGACTCAGGTTCTAGTCCATGGAATATAAATCTAACAAATCAGTAAAAGGTGTTCCATTAAGAACAGGAAAAAAAAGTTCCCACCATCTTTATACAACACACCTGTCCTTTGAGAAAGAAATTCTAAATGAAGTAAGGTTAAGCATTAATACTGATGCATTTAATTCTCAAGCCATTACAACACCTGGCTCTTCCATCCTGGGAAATTAATCATTACTTACTTGGTTAGCCCTGCTTCCTTCACCGTTTTCTGCCAGATTCGTATCCTCTGTTCTCGTTGGCTCAGTGCTTTCTGAAATGCAGGTGGCAGACCACCAGGTATTTCTGTTGTGTCTCCCTCCATTTCAAATGGAACAACAAAGGGATATAATTCTGAGGCTGGGAGAAGTCTGAATACATCTCTATCACAGTTTTCTTTACATACTAACATTGGATTATCCCAATTGTTAGGCACAGTAGCTAGGCCAGTTCTGCCCATGTGATCCTCAAGCATTGGATAATGGGTATGGAAGGGAGCAAAAGTTATTGTTTGATTACCCAATAAAATAAGAGGTCTAGTTGGAGTGAGAACATGCAAAGTACAACCAGTCGTAGATGACAGAGACAGACGATGGCAAACAGCAACAAGTTTGACATTGTCGCAACTATGGAGATGTACTACAGTTTGCACTGGACCTAGGACAAAGGTGCTATTCCTGCATTTCTCTATGGTCACAGATCTGAAAGAGAGGAAAAACCATCCAATAAGAAAATAGAAGATGAAAAACAACAAAATAAAAAAATCCATGTACCTTTTATATTAGGTTGCAAATACTGACAATTGAAAAATAACTTACCTCAGTGGAGATAGTAAATAGATAAAAGATTCACAGCACCGATGAATTTTCACATGAGTATCTTCTAGGGTAACAGAGCTCTTTGCTAATGTTTGTTTGTAAACCTGGCTCATCACAATCACACGATGAACTGAAGGGACTATGTGAATATTACAGGCTATTTTAGCTCGTTTAGTTGTTCCTTCAACTGGAAGAATTATTAAAATATTATTTTTAAAAAATAGTTCTATTGAAGCCAAAATCTCTCATATAGCTGTATCTTACTGTATTTCTCAAAGAAAAAACCCTCAATATTTAATATTCACAAATATATTCTAATTAAGCTTGTTTTGAATAATTTGAACAGCACTTAATTTTCTTGTACAAATTGCTAAGATTTTGTGCTGTATGTTTGATATTTATGTGCAGTGCTCTGAAATCCTCTTTATAACAAAGGCATGACTATCTAAATATTTAAACAAAAACAAAACAAAAAGTTACATTTCTTTCTGGTATGTTACATACCTCAAGCAGTAAGGATTTTTGTTATGAAATTAAGCCGTAAAACTCACCAATTACCAAATCAAAGACCCTAAAATGTCCTTACGCTGTCCATATATGCACATCTTCCATGCATCCTTAAACTATATTTTCCCTCTTAATGACATTACAGAAATACAGAGCAGTAGTCAAAATACATGTTATGTGACTTTAGGAGTTCATATAAATATATGTTCTCAACTCAAGTAAATATGCATTACAAGCTAAAAATTCACTATTCCAGACGCTGCTTAATTTTGTAAATCTTAAAAATTTCCCATTTATACTGTCAGAATGCTGTTAAAATGAATTAGGACAGTGTCCAACAAGAACAATTCAAAAAATTAGTATTATATTGCAAGAAGTCACTGAATGATACAATATTAAAAGCACTAACAATTCAAAGAGCAAATATGAATATACAGAATTTAATATGAATGGAGCCGTAATGTTCAATAGATTAACTATGGAGATACTATAGACCAGTGGCCCCCAACCTTTCGGGCACCAGGGACCGGATCCATGGAAAAAGGTTTTTCCACGGTCCGGAGGGGGCGTGGTTTTGCATGCTGCCTGCATCTTGCGAATCGGGCTTGGCTTGTTTGCACGGACTGGTTGCTCACATGCCGTGGCCCGATGCCGGTTCATGGACCGAGGATTGAGGACTCCTGCTATAGGAGACTCATACCTGCTTTTTGATTCATATGATTTAGCATCTTGGAACCTACAAAAGCTTTTACCAAAAGTAAGTTCACGTGATTTCTAGTTGGAAATGCTTCACAAACTCCTATATACGTTTTAATTGGCATTTTAGCTATATCTCTTCATAATAAATATCTTTAAATTTCTGAAGCTTAGTAATAAATTACATAAATATTTTAACAACTTTGGGGTGAACAGCCATGCCGGAGAAATCCTATCAAGTAATCAGTAGGAATTTTATGATCATAAAATAATTATACCTTGCTGTGCCCATGCAAGCTTTCTTCCAGTTGTGAGGCAGGCTGTTGCCCCAAATGGGTTCCCAGTCAGACAAGCCCTCAGCCATGATTCAAATTTGGCACAGGAGAAGGCTTTGGAAAGTTTTGAGAAGCCACTCTTGGCATGCAATGGCTGCCAAAGTGCAAGTGCATGAAGAGGGTGGACAGTTCTATTTTGATCCACACTTCCTTCAATAAGGAAACTAAGAGCTTGAACAGCTTCTGGTGATAGCAGGCTACTATGCATAGAATGAGAGGAGGCGCTGAGCTGATCTGGATCCAGTAACAATTCCAGAAGATCCTGGAGATGGTTTTCAACAAAGTCATGGTGGTAGTTGTCATTCCAATTCTTCAAACCAAGCATAAGAACAAATATTAGAAACAAGAATCAATCCACAAAATCACATTTGTATATTATTTCTTGGTTTAAGCGATTACTACATTGGATTGATACCCAGTCTCTCATCCAAAGAAGCTCATTGGGTAATCCTAATCCAATCATTCTCTCTCATTTTATCTTACATCACAGGGTTGTTGTTGGGGAGAAAAATAGAAAGGTGGATCTCTATGTATACTATTTTAAGCTTTAAGAAAGTCTGGATATAAATGTAATAAACAAATAAATATAAAGTAAGATAGAAGTAGAAATCATTAATGTGCAGATTCCTTTTCAAAACTTTTCTTGTTCATTTGCTAGAAACTACAATAGGCATTTAATATAAAAAGCAACAGAGAGTAGTCTTCAATTTCTCTACATAATTTTGATCAATGTCAGAAGAATAGAGGATTTCTCTTACTGCTATTTTAAAAAGAAGACAAGAAGCTAGCAATTCTGAAGATCCATACATGCTTTATATACAGGTAGTCCCTGACTTATGTTTACTGACCATGTGAAGTTACAACTGAAAAGAATGACTTATGATGATTTTTCACACTTACAACCATTGGAGCATTTCCAGGGTGAGAGTTTCAGAATTCAAACACTTAGCAACTGACTCATATTTATGAATGTTGCAGTGTCCCAGGGTTGTGTGATCACTTTTTGTGGCCTTCTGACAAGCAAAGTCAATGGGAAAGCCAGATTCACTTAACAACTGTGTTGCTAATTTAATAACTGCAGTGATTCACTTAACAACTGCAGTAATAAGATTTAAAACTCACTTATCAACTGTCTCGCTTAACAACAGAAATGTTGTGGTAGTAAGTCAAGGACTGCCTGCACATGTAAAAGATACAAAAGAAAATATAAAAAGTTGTATTAAGATATGCGATAAGGTGCTTTGATAAAAGCCCATCAATTTATAGTGCATATTCAATTCTATTCATCAATGAAAATGAGGAGAAGGGTGGGATATAAATATTAATATAAATAAATAAATAAATAATACAGATTTAGCACTGATTATTATATTATAGTAAATAGTAACTGGGGATAATGAGAGTTGAAAATTCAACATATACTGACAGGTGCTAGGTAGGAGAAGACTGATCTTGATAAAACTGTCAACATTACTAAATGCACATCGTTGATAGCAGTACTGTAGAGTTACCCTGTTTGCTAAATCAATTTAATTGGATAATTATTTTCTTAATATTTGCTTTGAATTTGTACAGATATCAAATACTATTTTATAGATGTTCATATTATATACAATGCCACTTTTTATAAAAACACTTATTTTAATTAATTATTTCAGCATGCAATGTAAATATACGAAAAAAATTTGGAAGTACATTACAATTTTACAAATTATCCTTACATTATCTTCAAATAAAAACATAAAGTGCCCTTCTAAAAGGGGAGATTTTTGGATGAAAGTTCAAACAATACCTTAATCTGATTGCCAGATTCTTTTAGCCCACTGTGAGACTTAGATTTAGGATTTGGCCACTCATCTCCAAGAAGGGATGTCCTCAAAGAAACCTTGTTTAATTGCTGAATATAAAGGAACAGCAGGAACTGAAGCGTATCCACAGCTAACTGGGGAAAGATCCAAAAGGAGTTTAAATTCAAATAGAATATTAAGTAGGGTTATTTGATTTTCATTCCAAAAAAAATGTACTTAGGTGGAATAGACCATTGCTTAAATTTCAAATAGCTGAAAGTATTCTAAAAACAAAACAATGTTTGGTCCACCTACATTAGTGCTTTATGCTGCAATGTATACCAGAAATAAATTAACCATTTGAGAGCAATGACTGCATAGGACATCAGAACCAAAACAAAAAATTACGAACAGTAACAAGTCAAATTCCATAAAAACATTTTAAAAATACGATTATTTCATACCCGATTCCTTTGCTTCTCTGTCTCTTCCTCAGTTGTGCAATTAGACATCACTTCTGCCCATTCCAGTCGCTCCTCCGAAGTCTGCTCAACAAGACTGTCAAACAACTCAAAGTAAAGCCATGCCAGGTCTTTCTCTAACTGTAGTTTTCCACAAGCAATGTGTCTCCACATAGACCAGGTAAGGTATGGATAATAACCTTGACCAGAGCGCATTCTGACATAGGTTGACATTTTCCGAAGGTAATGCATGCTGAACTTGTAAGGAGGAGGGATTTGCAATGCTCCCACTATGAAAGGCTCCATCTTCACCCACAAACTAACTGAAGGTTGCTCCATTTTGGAAAGGTGCAGAGTTTATACATCTGAATTTGAAAAAGCAGAAATGCCATAAAATGCTATTTCCAGTCCTGTCTCCAATTCAATTGTACATGATAATGAATGGGCTCTTTTCCCATATTAATTTCTTCCTGATTACTTCATGTTTAAATATTTATATTTTATACATCTTAAATTTAAATATTCTCCTGGTATATTTAAATATTTACTAACAAAAGATAGACATTAAATCTCACCTATATCATGGTCAAGCAAAACGTTTGCAATCCCAGACTGCATTTAAAAAAATATTTGGCATTTAGCATGGTGCTAACATGAGTATTCATTGGATGATGGCAAATACCAGAATGTTCAACCAATTTCCCTTTTTGGATGTGCTCCGTAGAGGAAGCATTAAATGTGTAAAACTACTGGAGGTGATGCTTCCTTTACTTCATATCACTATGGAGAGCTTTTGTAAAATTTCAGCAGCATAATCATGAGGAATTCTAGGGGCATAAGGGCAATGAGGAATCATGGATTGCAAGTCCTTCAGCCTTATTCTACATGAAAAGAAAATGGATAATTGGATATTTAACGTCTGTATATGTTTAACAGACTTGCCAGATAGTAGATTCTGTATGGCCTTTGTTCATAAATATTTTTGAACAGTAGCTGTATTTTTACTGGAGCCAGAGCTTAGAACCTTAACAGCAGCTTTGTCTTATTAATCCTTTCTCACTCATACCAACAATGAAATATTTTGAACAGCCTGTTTTTACTTATTTACCTCAGCAGTTCATTCAAAGTAAGGAGCAAATGAAGAAAACAGTCTTAAGGTTCCCTTTTATAATTATACAGTTAAATACAGTAATCTTTTTACCTTCCTTGCTAGAATCATATTCATCCTAGTAATTTCTCCAGCAATGACCTTGAATTAGAGTTATATGCAGAAAGTCACAGTGAGTGGTCTGAATCTGGGACTATATAGAAGAGAACATTTGGGAGACCAATCTGAATCAATCCTTCAATCATCCATGATTTTGCATTCTCCATTATTATTTATTTATTATTTATTTATTTATTTATTTATTTAGATTTATATACTGCCCTTCTCCCGAAGGACTCAGGGCAGTGTACAGAAAA
>JANHFO010002809.1:158181-170100 GCA_032468095.1 Pareas carinatus | reverse complement strand
CTATCTATCTATCTATCTATCTATCTATCTATCTATCTATCTATCTATCTATCTATCTATCTATCTATCTCTATCTCCATCAATCTGGCCATCTATCCATTTAACTTAGTTATATTGTCTGTCCTTTAGTTTTCTCAGAATTTTGTTCTCTACCTCATTTTGGCTATACAGTGAACCCAATAAACCCAGCTCTGTTTGTGCTACTGGTATCTTTTTCAGATTCCTCCATAAGGCAAGTCAAAAATAGCAATAGCAATATCAGTAACAGTAGCACTTAGACTTATATACTACTTCAAGCACTCTCTAAGTGGCTTACAGTCAACTTTTTTTCTTTGACAATCTGGCTCCTTATTTTACTGACCTCAGAAGAATGAAATGCTGACTCAACCTTGAGCTGGTCAGAATCGAACACCTGCTGTAGACAGAGTTAACCTGCAATACTGTATGCTAACCACTGTGCCAGCCTCTGAGGAAAGAACTGAAGAAAGATTTTGAAATGGTTGTGGTGTATCACCTGCTGTGTGTCCAAATGAGGTAGATAATTAGGTCAGAGAACAATATTCTCAGAAAACTAAAGGACAGACAGCCCTTTAAAAGATCAGGTTTTGGAAGATATCAGGGTGAATTTAAATGGTCTGGAAAAATTGACAAATTCCACTTAAACAGATTAAATGAGAAACACATCAAGAGTTTTCTAGTTCAAAAGGAACTGGCAAATGTTTTATGTGTTTTTGTTGTTGAAATAGCATTTTGGCTGTTTTGTGTGACTATTCTCTCTATAATTTAAAATTAACAGCATTTTTAAATTGTTTCATGAAAATCAAAATGGATTTAGGGAGGAGATGTCACCCGGTTCTGAACAAAAATGTGCAAACTGAATGAATAAACTATAAAAGTCAAATTATTGTTACAGTCTTCTAATTATTTAAAGAGGTAAAAAGCGAATCAATTTTTAAAATGACATCAAACATTGAATATTGGAGAAATCAAATTAAAAAGCAATTTGACTGTTTTCTAATGCCTTACCTGCAATTTTACTTGCTTGATGGTTTGTCCTAAAAGCACAAAGTATAAAACTCAGATGCAATTGAAGGTCTTCTCTCTACCTCCTTATCCCATACTATATTTAATTCATGCCACCCATTAATAGGAAAATTATTCTTAAAAGAAGCCTGGGAAACTGATTAGACTTTTACAAAAATGCAGCTTCACTTTACCATTTGATTTAAACCTTTTCTTCAGTTTTTAGTAAATGGAATATTTTATCATTGTTGTCCAAAAATATCCTCTGATAAGAAGAATCTTCTTATTAACAAAACTCATAGCATATTTGAATCATATTTCACCTACAGAAAAATGTGTCCTCTAGCTCTTATTCATGAAGGGGCATCCCCTTGGTTCATCCTAATTCCATAAACAGCTAAGTGTTTTTCATTCAACACTTCTAGAGAGGATGAGGTTTCATACCTTATAGACAAAGCTATGGCTGCTGTATCTATATTATACACGACTGCATTATATCATTATGAGTGACCTATTCTGTGTGGGCAGTAGAATATACTTCTCTAAGACAAGCTATCTCATAAATCTATTATTTTACCTGCCAGCCAAATCAGTAATAAACTCCAAGCATTTAAAGACTGCTTTTTCAAAGCACTTTCTCATTATTTTATTACAGTGTTCCAGATTTTTTTAAAAAAATTGCTTTCAATGTCAGCTAATAGAAATAAGGAGAAAAGATGTTTGAGGTCATAATAGAGAAAAATGCAGTTGACCCTGATCCAACTTTACTTTTTTCTTTCTACATGAAAATATTTACCGCCCAGGTTATATAAGGAGGAAAATCTCCTTATGTTTTCAATGTTTTTCAATATTATCTTTGCGAAGGTACTGTATTATGTTCAGATAGAAATAAAATCTCATTTCTTAAAAGTCCACTTTTTAGTGTTTCTTTATAGGTTACTACAATATGGGTCCTCTGAACTTAGACTCCTCAATTTAACACAAGACAAAATATGTACTGAAAGGTGAAAAAAAAGGAAAGTTTTGAAGAAACTTTGCAGCCTACAGTCACATCTTGTAAAATATTATATAAAGCTATCCACGAAATCAAAAGATTTATTTTAATGAAAACCAAATCTAAGAGGACTTGAAACTTCCAAAGACAGATTTTGGTGTAATTATCAAACTCATAGAATAAAAGACACAGGGAAAGATACAGAGGAAATGAAGCACCTTTAGGCAGAGGGAGAGGCTTCCCTATTTTCTAGGAAATCAGCAATATGCTGCTTAGGGTGAGTGACTAAATCTTAATTATAGCTGGTCAATTGGAGCAAGGATGTTTAGACAACAAATGTAGTTGCTTTCTTTTATACAGTTCAAATTATTTGCATCCTCTCTTCCACCATTTAAAACAATTAGTTCAAGAGTTGTTAAATTGAATGCTTACTTGACTGCATACTTAACAGTTGACTTGGTTGTAAAGCTACTACACACGTGGCTGAGCAGCAAGAAAACTACAGGGAGAAATGAAAACTAAACAAGAGGCATGCATCTTAGACACTTACAAAAAGAATATGACAGCAATAATTGTCTTCCATGGCTACTTCTATTACCCTAAATGGCACAGGATATAGAATATTCCTCAGAATCTGTTAGGGTCACTTTAAGAGCCCAAACAGTTGTTTTATCATATAATTACTGTGTAATTACTGAGACCAGGTTTTTGATTGAGTGCAAGATGTAAAATTGCTATAAAGCAGAAAGCCAGAGAGCATTAATCTCTCTCCATTGCTGTATCTGTGCTCCGGTGTTACTATTTTGCCTGCTGATTATTCTGGTTAGTTTCTAATGTACTAACTGCTTGACTGTGTATGACTTATTGGACTCTTAATTGACATTGGATATTGGACTGTGTCTATATCTTGTATATAAACCATTTTATACTCTTTACCTTCTATGAGTGTGTGTCTTTGAGTTCATCACGTCATCCTTGCACACTGCCTTTTGTATTTGTACTGTCCTTGCAACCAAGGAATCTCTGCTTATACCTAACATTGATTATGGGCTCAGGTTCAGTGTCAAAGGTGGTTAGTGTGAACTGAGTGAGTCATTGTACAGAAAGTGTATTATGGTATATGGTTGAAGTAAGGATGGCACAAGAACATATATCAAGCCCAGCTATGATTACCCAGTTGGATAGCACCAACTATGTTATCTGGACCACCAAGTGCAGCTTCCTCTTGAGAAGAGAGGGGCTATGGAATGCTGTTGTTGATCCACCAGATGTAGCTCCTTTGGATGCCTCGGACAATGCTGACCGGAAGAAGCTAGATGATTTTGTCAGGGATAGCAAGAGAGCTTTGTACATTATCGAACTGACTCTCAGTGATTCACAACTTGTGCATGTTCATGGTGTGAAATCTACTGCTGACTGATGGAAGACCCTGAAGAAACACTATGTTAGAGACAGTGTTATTTCTCATATTGATCTAACGCGAAAACTGTTTAGAGCCTATCTGCTTAAGGAAGGTGATATGCTTGCTCATTTGGAATACATGAAAAGAGCCCTGCAACAACTTCATGAGCAGGAGCTGATTTTCTCCAAACTACATCAGGTTTATATCATCCTTTCATCTTTACATGACTCTTATGATGACTATGTATCTTTGCTTGAAATGTTAGCCAAGGAAGAAATGACTTTGACTAACATAACAGGGAGGCTAATAGAAGAGTCAAGACGACGAGAGGACAGACTACAGCTGAATAAGAATGAACAACCTACAGCTGAAGAATAAGCTACACCTTATACATATGGGGCTAAGGGTCATTTGACTAGAAATTGCAAGAAGAAAAATACACAGGGTTGACAGTTTAAAAAGAAAGGCATTAATTTAATTGTGTTTAATACTGGTTTAGCAGGAAACCATGATAAATGGGTTGTTGATAGTGGAGGATCACATTGTATTACAAATAGAAAGCAACAGTTTGTAAATTAAAACACAGTGCTCAAAGTATTTTGCTGGTTAATGGCTGGGAAGCTCAAGGCTTCAGGACAAGGTAATGCATTCTGTCCGGGTCTAAATGAGGAGTTGCCCATGCTATATGTGCCTAGCGCAAAATATCAGTTGTTATCAGTGATTGTACTGATAAATGTGGGGTATGTAATAACATTCAAGGATATGGAATGTGTATTAGAGAAACAAGGAAAGTGTTTGACCAATAAGCTTGATAATGACTTGTTTCTGTTGGGAGATAACCCATTTCTAAACACTAAGGTGGGGTTTGAGAACAGAAAGTCACATGATGAGTGTATTCACCTATTACATAAATGTATGCGGCATGTAAATTTTAGAGCTTTGAAACAGACTGTAGAATTATCAAAAGGCATCAGGCTAAAGTCCTGTAACAACTATATAGATTGCAATGTTTGCAACAAGGAAAAAAGTAAAATAATTTCTGCTAATAGAACAAATGGTTTTAAAACCACTGAGCCTTTACATGTGGTAGTGGTAGATTTGATTGGTCCAAAGGAACCCAGCTTTGAGGCATTGTAGATATATATTCTAGATATGGGTTCCATTAATTGATGAAAAGCAAGGCTGAAACATATCAGAATTTTACCAACTAGTTGTGGTTTGTAGAACGGAAGTCAAATCGTAAGGTGATAACATTAGTGACCGATAATGGGTCAGAATTCACTAACAATGAGTTTGTGACTAAGTTGAAGAAGGCAGGTTTAGACCATAAGCAGTCTGCGCCTTATAGACCTCAACATAATGCTTATTTTGAACGGAGAGGTCAGACCTTACAAGCCATGGTTAGAGCTATGCTCAGTGATTCAGGTCTGAAAGAGAGACTTTGGGGAGAAGCTAACCATATCCTAAATAATGTAGCCTGTATAGCAACAAACAAATTGCCATTTGTGCGCTGGAATGGTAGAAAACCAGACCAAAGTTATCTCCATGTGTTTGGGATCCCTGCATAGGTACACATCCCAGCTCAGCTGAGATGCAAGGGGCAACCTAGGGCTAGGAAACTGTATTTTGTGGAATATGAATCCAACCATAGGTGGATTCAGGTTTTGGGAAACAGGCACAAATAATGGTTATCATAGTACTATTGCGAAGTTCCTGGAACACATAGGATGTGAGAAAATAGATTGGGATTATGTCATTATAGAATCAAAGATACCAATTAAGGATAATGATAACAATGAACCTGTAGAGGAGACTCCAAATAGGGATTGAGATATAGAGGAGTCCTCTATTTCCATGAAAGAGGAGGAAGAAGTAGATGAGACCTCGATAGGGGAGATAAAGTATGAATCTACTCCAATAAATAGTCCAGAATTTCCCAGAAGGACTACTAGAGTATCAAGATCTCCTGATAGATACCAGGCTAGTGTTGCTCAGCTGATCGATCTTGAACCTTCTAGCTATGGAGACATTAAGTCTTACCCTGAAAAAGAGCAAATAGCTTGGAATGAGGCTATGAGGAAGAAATTAAGGTCATTGACTGAATTGAAGGTATTTGATGAAGTGAAACTCCCAAAAGGTTGGCAGCCTAGACCTTGTGGAATGAACTCCCCCTGGTGATATGTATCATCTCTGATCTCCTGATCGCCCTTAAGACTCACCTCTTTATCCAGGCCGGCCTATTCTGATGGAGTGGGTTTTTTAAAAGTAATAGGGTTTTATTTGGATCTAAGTATTTTAATTTCAGCCCCTAATTTAATTTGTTTTAATTAATTTTAAAATTTTGTTTATATTTATGTATGCTTTTAATGGTTGTACACTGCCCTCAGTCCTTCGGGAGCAGGGTGGTATATAAATCTAATAAATGAAATGAATGAATCGCATGCGTTTTATCTCACAACATTTATTTAGTTCTCCCAGCTACAATACAGACAGACAGTTAGTAAGGCTCAGGGTACTTACTGCAGGAAGGTGGGAGAATGTTTGAGAACATAATAAATAGGAAAGCTGTTACTATTGTTATTATTTAAATACCTAAAATATCCTCGCAGGAGATAGCTATTGTGAACCAGGATTAGAGCCAGAGATTGGTGTAGTACAAGATTATAAAGAGGGGAAAAGTCAAACCAAGATCACAGATTTGTTTTTCTCCAAGACACATATCTAACTCTTCTTATACAATGGTTTAAGTTCCCAAATGAAGGCCATCTACAGTGGAGCCATCTCATGGTTTTTTTTTTGTTTTTTTTTACAAAAGCTTGTGTCAAGGGCTGACTTTCAATAGATTGCAGCAAGGGAGCTGCTCTGCAACGCACAAAACCCCAACCCAGAATCAGGTCGTCTACGAATGATTTAGCACCAGGTTTCCTGTGAACGTGCACTTCACCGCGGGCAAGAGGCGGCCACCTTCCGGTCACGCTCTGCTCCCGTGATGGACGGCTCTCCACACTGGGCCGGCCCGGCTATCCGAGGCCCACCGAGGCGCCTCAGTGCTGCGGTATTGTTACGTTTAGGAGGGATTCTGACTTAGAGGCGTTCAGTCATAATCCCACAGATGGTAGCTTCGCCCCATTGGCTCCTCAGCCAAGCACGTACACCAAAGGTCTGAACCTGCGGTTCCTCTTGTACTGAGCAGGATTACTAGCGCAACAACACAGCATCAGTAGGGTAAAACTAGCCTGTCTCACAACGGTCTAATGGAGCCATCTCATGATTGATCAACAGGGCTTTACTCTATGTTTTTTGGTTGAAACTGGAATAAACCTAGCCAAAGAATTTGTCATCATTTATTAACAAATTCATGTATGGACAACAAATGATACTCCTTTTGAGAGAAACTGGTCTATGTTGGGAGGTTAAAAGACTGAGGGTATCAATGACCTTCCAACTCCAGGCTAAAAAGACTGGTGAAAGGGAAATTTTAGGCCAATAACATGCTTGGGTATGAGGTTTAAATTACTCACTAGCATAACATCCTTCTAATAGAAAGAAAGGAAATTAAAGGAAAAACAGATATAAAATATCAACTTTTGATTAATAGTTATTGCAAAAGCAGAAAGAACAATTTACATATGGTCAGAATTCATTATAAAAAGGCATTTGATTCTTTACTCCATAGCTGAATCATCAAATGCTGAAAAAACCTGGTGACAGTACAAACATTGGAATGTTTATAGAAAAAATAATGGAAGACAGAATTGATGGTTGGAAAAGAAAAATATGGGCTTGTCAAATTAAGAGTGGCATCTTGCAGGGTGGATCATTATCACCCTTATTATTTGCCATTGCCATAATCCTACTTTCAGTACTTTGGAAGAAAACAAATCTTAGCTATCAAACAGCAAAAAATGCCAACAAAATCTCACGATTGTTTTGCTAAGCTTTATGGAAAATGAAAAATCAAAACGCAGTAACTGACAAGTACTGTACAAATTTCAGTACATGTATTACAATGGAATTTGGCCTAGAGAAGTATGGGACAGTAGCAATAAAGTGGAATAAAATCACAAACAGCAATGGAATTGAAATGCTGAATAGCCAAACCATCAGAAGCCATCAGGATGAAGCCTACAAATATCTGGGCATTTTACAATTGGATGACATAAAACATGAACAAGTTAAAAATGTGATTAGTAAAGAATACATCCAAAGAGTAAGAAAATGGAATTGTGGTAAACAGCATCAAACCTATAAATGCCTGGCCCATACAATACAATACACTGTGATGCAATATGCTGCTGGAATTATTAGCTGGATACAAACTTAACTGTGGCAAAAGAAAGCAAAGATAGTACTAATAGTAACCCCAAAAAAACTGGACCACCATCATTGTTGACAAAATCACCATCAGTCAATTGCAAAAAGTAGCTTTATTAGGAACAGTTTACATCTTGCCTTGCTACATCTTGAGTTTCTGGCTTATTTCTTCTTGCCCTTTCCTAGGTTCTAGGTTACAATGATGCAATAACCTTAGAAGGTAAATTAGCAGAAGATTTTTCAATGCAATAAAGATGTAGTAAAGCTGTCATTCTGGATTCTAATCTACTTGGCCTACTTGAACTACTACTTCAGCTACACTTGATTTTTTCCAATACGTCTTTCTATTCTGCTGTTAGATATCACTTGATACCACAGAGAACATTCAAGACACAATTGCATCAATACAACATTTGACATAGTGATTAGATCTACTAGACAGTTGAGAGTTGCAACTTAAAAATGGCAAGAAATTTTGATATAAGGCTGGAAATGCAACTTTCCACATAATCAAAATGTTAGTGAAAACTTTACTTGAAGTAATAAAGATTTTTCCATTATCTAATTATAATAACAACCATAATAACCTAAGGAACTTAATTACATTTTTGCATTTAATCAGCAATAAGATAGCATGACTAAATAAACTGACATCAAGCTGAGTTTAATGTAGAAGGCAACAAAGAAGAATTGGTGGATCCAGCTATACAAAGCAAATACATATTTTCCCATTTCTTCCTTGAGTAGATGGTACTGTTTTATGGTTGATTCCACTGTTTTAAAGAAAATTTCTCATTTTCAGAAACTTCAGCCAAATTTCAGCACCTGCTTAGTTGTGTTTCAATTCAAAAGATGCTCAATAGAAGTCATTAGCTTTGAAGAATTCCTTATTCTATGCAAAATGTAATAACTATCTCAGTTGATGGTCTTTGCTTCAAATCAACCTATGCACTTTGTGCATCCAGTTTTTACATGTTTTGGTGGCATGGTAGACTTTACCCAGCCTTGCTATCTCTATTCTCTTCCAGATCTGCTATCTTCATTCTCTGTCATTTTCTTTTATCTTTCTGTTTCTTTTTCTTACTCTATGTTTCGTTATGCACAAATTTTTCGCTTATGTTACACTCATTGCTATTTCAGAGAACTGCTAATAGGAGACAGTATATGTGTCTGATACTAACCACAGTGATGAAAAAAATAGTGAGAAGTACTTTGCCATGTTTTGACAGAAATTCGTCTTGTCTGTGCTTGCGGCCCAACAATGGATGCAAATATATGAATTGTAGGACTTGCTTTGTGATGTCACAATATACATCTCATCATTTGGTTTCTCTCTCCAATACCTATGGATGGTGGTGATGTTCAACATCTGCACCTGTATCTGAGAGCAAAAATTGTTAGATGAAAGGAGAAGTGGGCTCCAGATCCAATCAAGGTTTATTGAAATGCTGAAATCTACAATAAGAATTTCCAAAATAACAACAGTAAGGCATTGTTCTGCTTTATTTTTTTGATTGGGGTCAGAAAAATACAGCCAGTAAGAAATGAAAACAATGAAGATTTGGAGCAAGATATGCAATGATTCATACAGTTTCTGTGGCATTTTCATCAAATTTACTTATGACATAATTTCAAAATGGTCATTTTCTACTAGGTTCAATGCTCTGCAAAAACAAACAGGAATTTCTCCCTGAGATTTTTGCCTCTCAAAACTCAAAAGCTTACATTCTTTGATTCCATAGATATGAGAAGAACAATAGTCATTCGATATATATAATAGTATGCTATCTTTGCACTGATGTTGGTTGATCATGTAATCTATTTAACCTGTAAAATAACTAAAGTTGAACATATGGAACAAGCTTAATTTCCCCCTAAACAATTCCAGTTATATCATTCCATGACCACTTAACTAAATCAGGCAAGAATCATCAAAAATTAAAAACACACTTACCCTAAGCCTGCATTAATTTGTTCCAAAAACTAGTCAAAAATTAATGTAATTACTATTAATTAAAACCCTTGGTACCATCTCCTCCAAAGTAGTTCTACCTACCCAGTGCAAATAAAAAATGGTTAGGTCTCATCCAGGTGAAAAAATAGGAAGAAATGAACCCAGACACTGTCCTTCTGAGTGATGAGTCCAAAGTTATTGAATACCTTTTATCCTGAGATTTGACCAGAATATTTTCTATTAGTTTTTTAGAAGATTGTCAGAATGGTTTTGTTTGTATGAGCTTTAGCAATTGATTTTAGATTTGGGGAAGGCTTATATTTTGTTTGGTTTTATGATAAAGCTGGACTATCAATGATATCTTTTTCTTTTTAGTATGATTATAGGCTCTCTGGTGCCATGTTGCTGCATGTCAGTGGACTTTGCTTTAATAGGGTTGTGGTTGCGTAAATTGCCTAGGATCTTGGGAAGGGAGATTCTACTAAGTCAAATGTACAAGATGTTCCTATCTATTACTGTAACTTCCAATTTTGTGAATTGTTTCGCATACCAACAGTGCTTCTTTTCATATTTTATAGTTGTCTTTATGAAGAGTTTATAAAGAATACTGCTGAAATGAACCTGAAACAAATAAATGCAAGTAGCTGTAGGCATGATTTAATATTAAAGAACCTATTACAAACCAACAACCACACCTATGTATTATATATTTCTTACCTTAACTGATGCTTGTTGGAAATAGGGCAATTATCAGAGTTACTCATCATTTATTTGTGTGCGTGTGTGTGTGCGAGAGAGAGAGAGAATGAGTGACAAAGAGAGACAGAGACAGACAGATAGAGAGACACAAACTGTGATTTACTAAAGCCAGGAAATCATTTACCTCTGTGAGCCTAAAATAACTTAGATCAATATATGCATATTCCCCACAAAGAAAAAGCATGGTTTTCTAATATGGTGTATTTTTATTCAAACAATGAAAATAAAGATAAAAAGAACCCCAGTCCATTCATTGTTCTTTGTCTGACAAATATAACAGGTTTATTTAGCAGTTTCCCATAAAAAACCCTAGCATATTAAAGCTGGTCTATTTATTTATTTATATTCTAGGTAATGTTTTGTTTCAAAAGCAAGCCATTTATAGAGCAACAATATTCAAACTCCTTTGTGCCTTTTTCTTAACCCTGTCTTATGAAAAGATTACTCACTCCATCTTTCATGCAAAAGGACAATTCTGCATTTAGCGATGGCCAGATATATATTTTTCACGGACTCTGTCACAGATAGGATCCAATGAGTTTGGGTTTCTTAGGGTAAGTCTGTGGCATGCTCATGATGGGCATTCTGCTAAAACAAAGCAAGGCTATGGCTTGAAAGAAAACCGGGATGCCTGTAATTGTGTAGGCTGCCTGCAAGAACAAAGAATGCTTATTCACAGGGAATATGCAGGTATAAAGCTTGTAACAATTCTGGGTGGTTAGAAAGCTAATAAAAAGTAACGAAGAGTTAGACATAGTTCAGCTAGAAGTTAGGAATAGAGATTGCCTGGGCAAATGGAATGTTTATTTGGTAACTCATGGAGCATTCATTAGACAAGCCTTAGGAATAGGGATGACTAGAGACCAATAAGAGAATTGCTAGATCATTACTAAATTGTTTAATAAATATCCCACTTTATTCTGGCTTCTGCTTTTGTGAAAATGTATAAAGCTTTCTTAATTCTATTGTTCAGGGTTCCTAGACATTTTGGCCAGGACTCCTTTTTTTCTTCATCGACTTTGGCACCAGGCTCACACCCAAATTGAGTGCAACACACTGCTTCAGGGTCTCAGGGTGACCTTTCCCACTGGAAGAGGTCTTGTAAGGCAGGGAAGGTAAGATCACTAAGGGTGTCTTGACCCTGCCTGGGTAGCTCTGGGGTGAATCAAATGTGTGTTGCAGGAGTTGTTACTGTGAACATAAAGGTTGCAGAAGGAGAACCCAAGTGCTAGGTCTGACTTTTGAAAATGATCCAGCTGTGCATATGCAAAACAGATTCTGAACAAAGCATAATAAATTTGGGAAGGAGGAAGGTCACAGAAGCTCATTACCGTATTTTTCACACCATAAGACGTGCTTTTTCCCCCCCAAAAAAGGGGAAAAAAGTGTCTACGCTTTATGGAGCGAATACTCCCAAAAAGCGTGGGAGATCGCTCCACGGGGTGCTCCAAAGTCCGGAACAAAGTCCGGAGA
>JANHFO010002809.1:146142-158081 GCA_032468095.1 Pareas carinatus | reverse complement strand
ACCAGGCCTGAAGCCGGACTGGCGCGGGTCTAAATAGACAGTTTCCTCCAGGTGTCCCTATCATTGGTTATGGACCCAGGCTCAATGTCAAAGGTGGTTAGCGTGAACTGAGTGAGTCACTGTACAGAAAGTGTATTGTGGTATATGATTGATGTAAAGATGGCACAAGAACATATGTCAAGCCTAGTTATGATTACCCAGTTGGATGGCACCAAGTATGTTACCTGGTCCACCAAGTGCAGCTTGCTCTTGAGGAGAGAGGGGCTATGGAATGTGTTGTTGATCCACCAGATGTAGCTGCTTTGGATGCCTTGGACAATGCTGACCGGAAGAAGCTAGATGATTTTGCCAGGGATAATGAGAGAGCTTTGTGCATTATCAGACTGACTCTCGGTGATTCACAGCTTGTGCATGTTCGCAGTGTGGAATTTGCTGCCGAGTGCTGGAAGACCCTGAAGAAACTCTATGTTAGAGACAGTGTTGGTTCTCATATTGATCTAATGTGAAAGCTGGTTAGAGCTCGTCTGCTTAAGGGAGGTGATATGCTTGCTCATTTGGAGTACATGAAGAGAACCCTGCAACAACTTCATGAGCAGGAGTTGATTTTCTATGAACTACATCAGATTTATATCATCCTTTCATCTTTAGATGACTCTTATGATGACTATGTATCTTCTCTTGAAGTGTTAGCCAAGGAAGAAATGATTTTGACTAACGCAACAGGGAGGCTAATAGAAGAATCAAGACAGAGAGAGGACAGACTACAGCTGAAAAAGAATGAACAACCTACAATTCATGTTATTAAGAAATGTTATACATGTGGGGCTAAGGGTTATTTGGCTAAAAATTGCAAGAAGAAAAATACACAGGGTAGACAGTTTAAAAAGAAAAGCACAAATTTAACTATGTTTAATACTCGTTCAGCAGGGAACCTTGATAAATGGATTGTTGATAGTGGAGCATCACATTGTATTACAAATAGAAAGCAACAGTTTGTAAATATAAAACACAGTGCTCAAAGTATTTCGCTGACTAATGGCTGGAAGCTCAAGGCTTCAGGACAAGGTAATGTATTTTGTTCATGTCCAAATGAGGAGTTACCTATGCTATATGTGCCTACCACAAAATATCAGTTGTTATCAGTGAGTGTACTGATAAAAGCGGGGTATATAGTAACATGTGTGTTAGAGAAACAAGGAAAGCGTTTTACCGCTAAGCTTGATAATGGCTTGTTTCTGTTGGGAGATAACCCAGTTCTAAATACTAAGGTGGGGTTTGAGAACAGAAAGCCACATGATGAGTGTATTCACCTATTACATAGATGTATGGGGCATGTAAATTTTAGACTTTGAAACAGACTATAGAATTATCAAAAGGCATCAAACTAAAGTCCTGTAACCACTATATAGATTGCAATGTTTGCAATAGGGAAAAGAGTAAAATAACTCCTGCTAATAGAACAAATGGTTTTAAAACCAGTGAGCCTTTACAAGTGGTAGAAGCAGACTTGATTGGTCCAAAGGAACCCAGCTTTGGGGGAGCAAAGTACATACTAAGCATTGTAGATATATATTCTAGATATGGGTTTTGTTATTTGATTAAAAGCAAGGCTGAAACATATCAGAATTTTACCAACTGGTTGCGGTTTGTAGAACGGAAGTCAAATCATAAGATCATAACATTTGTGACCAATAATGGGTCAGAGTTCATTAACAATGAGTTTGTAGCTATGTTGAAGAAGGCAGCTATAGACCATAAGCAGTCTGCACCTTATAGACCTCAACATAATGCCTATTGTGAATGAAGAGGTCAGACCTTACAAGCCATGGTTAGAGCTATGCTCAGTGATTCAGGTCTGAACGAGAGACTTTGGGGAGAAGTTACCTTATGTGCTAACCATATCCTAAACAATGTAGAACATACAGCAACAAACGAATTGCCATTTGTTCTCTGGCATGGTAGAAAACCAGACCTCAGTTATCTCCATGTGTCTGGGACCCCTGCATGGGTACACATCCCAGCTCAGCTGAGATGCAAGGGACAACCTAGGGCTAGGAAACTGTTTTTTGTGGGATACGAATCCAACCATAGGTCATTCAGGTTTGGGGAACCAGGCACAGATAAGGTTTATCATAGTGCTAATGCGAAGTTCCTGGAACACATAGGATGGGAGAAAATAGATCAGGATTATGTCATTATAGAATCAAAGGTACCAATTAAGGATAATGATAACAATGAACCTGTAGAGGAGACTCTAAATAGAATTCAGATGCAGAGGAGTCCTCTATTTCCGTGAAAGAGGAGGAAGAAGTAGATGAGACCTCGATAGGGGAGATAAAGTATGCGTCTACTCCAATAAATAATCCAGAATTGCCCAGAAGGACTACTAGAGTATCATGACCTCCTGATAGATACCAGGCTAATGTTGCTCAACAGAATGGTCTTGAACCTTCTAGCTATGGAGACATTGAGTCTTACCCTGAAAAGGAACAAATGGCTTGGAATAAGGCTATGAGGAACGAACTTCAGTCATTGACTGAATTGAAGGTATTTGATGAAGTGAAACTCCCAAAAGATGAAAAGGCAATTGGATGCAAATGGGTTTATAAACTGAAAAAAGATGTAGAAGGAAATGTGACCCATAAGGCACGCTTAGTCCCTCAGGGCTTCACACAAACAAGATTAGATTATGATGAAGTATTTGCTCATAGCTTAAAGGCTAGTACTTTAAGAACAGCACTGGTATGGGCTGCAAAAAATGGATACGCAGTGAACCATGTAGATGTTGAAATGACTTATCTACATGCACTGTTACAACATAAAATATACATGAAAAAGCCTCTAGGATTAGATAGTAATAGGAGAAAAATGGTGTGGTTATTAAAGAAGAGCTTATATGGACTAAAACAATCAGGCCATGAGTGGAATAAATGCATAGAGAAGGAACGGAATAGATTAGGTTTTGAGAGTGGTTTGGCAGATCCAAGTCTGTTTAAAAAAACGGAATAGGGTGTTGCCATTTCTATTACTGTTTACCGGTGACATTGCCATAATCACTAAGACTATGCAGAAAACTGAGGAAATCATAAATAGTTTGCAAGCAAAGTTCAAGATAAGACCATTATGGGAGATTATCTTGGTCTTGATATATATATAAGACACAGAAAGGGTTCAGGATATCACAGGTGGATAAAATCACCACTTTACTGAAAAGGTATAATATGGACCAATGCAAAACTTCCAAAACTCCGATGTTGAAGGAATTTAACAATGATAATACTGATAGTACTATTTTTGATAAGGAAATCTATCAACCCTTAAGTTTATCATATCTAGGAAATTGATCAAGACCTGATATTGCATATAGTGTAAATCAATTGGCTTGGTACACTATAGAACCCACTGTGAAACATTGGCAGGCTGCAAAGCGAATACTTAGGTATTTAAAGAATATGTTAAATTATTCCTTATATTTAGAACCCAATAAAGAATTAAGTCTCACTGCATACACAGATGCTAGTTTTGCAAATGATATTAAAACAAGGAAGTCAACATCTGGTCTGGTAATAATGCTAGGAAACGCATTGATAGAATAGAAGCCCATTAGGCAGCAACATATCAATCTTTCAACGATGGAAGCTGAATTCTCCTGTTTATCCTTGTTATGTACGAAGCTGATGTATTTTAAACAACTCTGTTTAGATTTGAATTGAATGTAACTGAACCATTTTTTGTTTACGAAGATGACCAAGTTGCTATAAAATTGGAGACTAGTATTGCTGTTAAAACAAGGTCAAAGCATACTGATTTAAGGTATTCGAATGTGCGACAATGTGTTGAAAACAAAATGATTGTGCTGAGGTATTGTGAGAGTGAACAGAATATAGCTGATAATTTCACAAAAGCACAAGGTTTTCAGAAAGACCGATTTATGTAAGAAATATGGTTTAACACTGTAAATATGCACTGTAACTTTGTGGATGTGTATAATGTGTACATATATTGTAAACCAAAGGGAAGAATGTTAGGGTCACTTTAACAGCCCAAACAGTTGGTTTACCATATATAGCTGTAAACCATGATGACTCATTGTAATTACTGAGACCAGGTTACTGATTGAGTGCAAGATGTAGAATTGCTATAAAGCAGGAAGCCAGAGAGCATTAATCTCTCTCCATTGCTATATCTGTGCTCCGGTATTACTATTCTGCTTGCTGATTATTCTGGTTAGTTTCTAATATACTAACTGCTTGGCTGTGTATGACTTGTTGGACTCTTAATTGACATTGAATATTGGACTGTGCCTATATCTTGTATATAATCTGTTTTATACCCTTTATCTTCTGTGGGTGTGTGACTTTGAGTTCATCACCTCATCCTTGCACACTGCCTTTTGCATTTGTGGTATCCTTGTCACCAAGGAATTTCTGCTAATACCAAATACAGCCAACAGTCATTGCTAGTCATAGCTCAATGAATAAATTTAGTTCCACCCATATACAAAGGTAGTCACCATCACATCTAATGATTGTGATTCAATAGGCTAATTTCTGAAGTGTACATGTATGCATGCAGCCTTCATTAATTACATAGTAATTCATTCGTTATTACACGGTAACACATATATTCATTGCATTCATTTTATAGATGACTCAGATTTCTTTAAAGAAAAGAAAAGAAACAAAACGGTTCTGCCCACAATTTCTATATGCAAGTTTTTATATAGTGCTATACAGTGGCGTAAAGTTTCTGCACTGGGACCAGGAAAGATGTGTTGACCAAAAATATGCAAAGTATTGCAATTGTTATGTTACCAAGGTTGTATTGAAGTATATTATTACAGTTGCAGTTTTATTTTTCTTTCCTAGTAATTTTCTAGCATGAAATTCATCTTTTCTTTTCTGGCAGTCATAAACTGAGCTGACATTTTCACTAAATCATCACCCACCATGAATTGATGTGCATTCAACCCTATAAGGGTATGGAACTATACCAAGTATTTAAAAATATATCAAATTTATTGAAGAAGATATTAGATAATCACCTGGGGGGGGTATTACAAAATACTGTTCCAAGCAAGTACTAAGAACTTTGGGGCAAAAAGTAGTGTCTTCTTAGTTAAACATTACACTTTTGTTCAGAACCCTTCAAAAATGAAGAACTTCAAATGCATACAGTGAGGTTAATCTGGAAAGAACAAACTACCGTATTTATTGTAAATTTGCTTATAGACCATGTGAGAACTGCTCATCCAGATTAAGTGAAATGTGTGATCATGCAACGTCCCCAATATCCCAAGCTCCTGATGCAAGGTCTAGCTATAACTGTGCTTATTTTTGATAATGAAATATATGATTAATCAGAAGTAAATGCAAGACCATGGCAAATGGCTCCCTTTTCATTCGCTGAATGGTACATTTCCTGCATGAAATTCATGCAAATGGTTTGTAATTCCTTAATGAAATGGGTCATAAGCTATCTTTCCTTTGCAAAGGAGAAGCCGAGATTAAAATGCTGATGATTAAACCAACAGTCCCATTTCCTCTTTTATAACATGTACTAATTCCACCCATTAAAAAACAGCATTTTAATGGGCTAGGTGAAAGCAATGATCTGTACCAAGGAAGGCACATTTCTAGCAGTTATTGCACTCCTTCGCAAGGGATCTATTATGCTCTGAGTTTGTGATCTTTAATTAATGGATCTTAAAATATTCTAGCTTCAGGAAAGCTTCTTGTAGCTAGTGTGTAAAGCAGTTTTGTTTCCATTGCAAAAGCAATGTAGGCATACAAATCTAGGTTAGTGCTATAGAATAGAATAGAATAGAATAGAATAGAATAGAATAGAATAGAATAGAATAGAATAGAATAGAATTTATGATCAAATGTGTCTGGACACACAAGGAATTTTTCCCCAGTGTAAATGCTCAATACTTACATACAGGCTACAATTGACAAACTGTGGTTACAATCGTAAGGCTATAATTGACAAACAATGGTTATTTATGTATTTATGTATGTCTGAATCTTTAAGTCATTATTGATTGGTAATGATTGCCTGGAGTAGTCCCTTATAGTTTTCTTGGCAATATTTTTGTAAGGGGTTTGACACTGCCTTTTTCTGCAGACTGAGAGAGTCCAGGTGGCTTTGTGCATAATTCATGGATGTCCAGTTGCTATGCTGGTGCCTTTAACCACTATGTCATAAATATATATATTTACATATCAAATCGAGTGGATTTTATGATCTCCTGAGGAGGTATAGCCACCTGGTATATAATTACTGCTTGTGCCAACAACATAACATTCAGTAGGGAATCAAACCATGCACCTGTCATTAGTCAATTTTGCACAACTGGATTAGAAAAAGAATGGGAGAGTTGGCCCTCTGATACTTTGAAAATGGAAATGACGACTGCGATCATTTATTTTCAACAAACAGGAACATGTCAAATATCATTTAAACTATCTGCTGAAAACATTCAGATTGCCAGTACTATTGCATTATCTCCCAGGTAGCAATTTCTCTAACATCCCATACAATGTCAGATACATTAATTATTAATAAAACAAAGAATGCTTTTTGGATACCATTTTGTCCACTCGTTTAGTCTTTGCATTTTTTTTATACATGCCAACAATTGCTAAATTTATTATTTTGGAAAGACAATGTGACAGGTGTCAAATTTCTGGACAGCTGCTTTTTGTCCTAGAGTTAACATTTTAATACAGTATTGCATCTCTCAATTGAAATGTCACTCATTTCCATAACCCTCATCTCATGAATGTTCTCCAGTGAACATATTCAAGTAAAATTAGAATCAGGTGGGACTAAAAGTGTTTCTGAAATGCTTCCAAACAACATCATTTTATGCTCATTTTGTAGTCTTCAGATTTCCCACTTGATTGGCCTGGGAGTAGAGGGAGGGCAGGCATTTACAAACCACAGAGTGTTGTGAGTCTGCTATTTTTCCTTTGTTTGCTTCTTGTCACATGCAAACTCTGACATATGAATATGATCAAAGTAAGAATTCATTTGGTGTACTGTGAGCTGGCTAAACACACACACGCAAATCTGAACATTTGGACCAGGCAAATAATGAGAAGTTGTAACAAAGCAGTAACAATCTTTCCAAGCAGCAAGAGAGTGTCAAATATTTGTGTAACCACCACCTGGACATTTAGTTTTATAATGTAGAATCATATTTTAAAAAAGTAAGCTGAGGTATTTACTAGTAGTTGCATCTATTAGTCAGCTGTATAGTCATGATAGAGGATCATCTCGCTGAATGTTTTCACAGGAGGTAGCATTTGGAGAATATTGACTGACCCTCTAAAAATGTCCTTCTTAGTAAACGGATGGGAAATTTCTAAGAGTAATAGACTTACAAAATTGGAAGAAGGCAATGGCAAGCCAATTCTTAATTTTTACCAAGCAAACTTCATGAATGTGCCCATGTGGTTATTAAGAGCTAATCTTAACCATGGAGCCTTCGCTCTACCGCCTTAAATGAAGTAATAAACCTGTATGGTCAAACTATCATGAGGCATTTCTATACATTCCATATTGTTGTTATTTGAATTGCTACTGCAAGCATATACAGTAACTTTAAATACTAATTTGTCAGTTATCATGAGTTGTAATCTGACATTGTGCTGCCTGCAACCTGAAGAATCAAGAAGCATTTCGATAGACAGACCATAAAGTTTAAAAGATTATTTGGACAAAGAAGAACTTTTGGTTTGAGCTGTTAGGACTAGATTTCATGTTTCTATAAGTGTGGTAGAGACCATTGTAGACAGAAAGGTGAGGACCTACCTAGTAAGTCACAGAAAGCAAACAATATACTCTCCAAAGATAAAAAAAAGTCTGCTGAAGTTTATTCTCCTGAACCCTTGAACATAAATTATAGTTTTAAATATAGAAATGTTAAAAATCAAAATCCACGCTACTCCCATGCAGTCATGGCTTTCAGAAATCTGGGCTCTCCCTCCATCTTATTTCCTTTTAAGCAAAAGCAGTTACAAAATCAGAGTGAGCCATTCTAGCTAGTTGAACAGGGCTATAGACAGATGCGATTTCACAATTATAGGTTTGTACTTTGAGGTTTAGATTCCATTATTTACATAATTAAAATACCCATTTATGAAAATGTTGTATCTGAACTTCACAGTCCTGAACTACGTAATCCATATATATGCATTTAATTTTTTTTGGGGGGGGAGGACTACATGGCAGCATTTGGAAAAGTGCAAAACCCAAAAGCTAATTATGTTCTACATTAGTTTCATAGCAGATGACATGGATTTGTCTTCAAATTCACAATGATCTCATTCCATGAACATTCCAGCAGGGGCCCAACATTTGTTTCAGATTGAGTGAGCTGTATGAGGCACTCAAGTTGACACTGAGATCCAGGCAATTACTATGACAACCTCAGTGTTGATGTCAAAACTTGAAAAACAGAATTGCCCTCTTATGTCCAGAGGTTCAGGTGGCAGACTGAAAACTAGTTCATGATAATCTGTAGCCCAGTTCTTATAAGCCACTTGGATATATTTCTACAGAATGGACATAAAACTACAATATGTGTTTTCTGAAACCTGCACCTGTTCATATCAGTTTGAAATTTTTAGACTATTTATTTCTACAGATCTCTGAGTTCATGCTGCTCCTCATCCCTGATCCACATATTATTAGTGTGATTTGCTAGATAACCATAAACACTTGAAATGATATGCTCCTTGTAACTGTTAGCTATGTTGTGTTTGCCTGGTGGGAACTTGTTCAACTACACTCCATCTGCTTATGACAGTTCACTCATTGGTTATTCATGAAGCAGATGCTTCATAACCAGGTATTGGTTGTGTTAGTGATGACAGCATGACAGTGCTTAAATATTCAGAGCAATAGACAGGAGAAATGTTGCTTTCACTAATACCAAGAGCAACTTCCCTTCACCTTTATAGAAACCAGAGCACCTAAAATTCCCAGAATGTCTGACAGTTTGGTTTATAATAGGATTTGGGCATTTGGGAAGCATTTTCACAAAGTGCTTGCTATAAGATATGTGGCCATTCTCATAATACATTTCTCAAAGAACATGAGGGAGTTATATATGCAATCTTGACTAGATACCAAGAAATTCAATTCACTTTCTTTCTCAAACCAGGAAAATGGACTTTTCAAAGCCATTTTCAGCAATATAGCACAATAAATGGTGGAAAAGGAAATCTACTTTTTGTCAATTCTCTGGCATTTGCAATCCAGGAGACCCTTCCAGGTTATTTTAGGAAAAAAGAATGCTCACTGTGGTTGTTCCTTCACACTTTTTTGTTGCTTTTCAAGATTTTTATTTATTTATTTAAAATATTTAGTCATCCATCTTTCCATTAATTCTGGGCAGTTCACAAAGATGATGGGACAAAGTGTTTTGAAGAGTGGTGAACAGCAAAATCTGTTGCAGAGAAACAGAAAGGGAGTTCAGATACAACATTAAATCAGAGAAAGAGAAAATACCTTTCTCACTGAAACAGCCATTGAAGTTCATTCTGAGTTTTGTTTGAGAGAGCACTGATAGCTAAATATGCAGGTAGATCTGCTGGAATCAGTTTTTCCACATTATGCAGAAAATTCTTTCTTCTTCAGCTTTCCAAATTTTCATCCCATACAACAAAAAACAACAACACATGAGCCTCAAGGTTTGTCTTTGGCAGTAAAATATATCTCCGTTAAATCAAGACAATGGAGAAGGGAGAAAAAACAAAATAAGTAATGTGTGCTTGGCTTAGAAAATCATCTTACCATCCCTAGTCAAATGTGAATATCTAGTTTTGACAATTGTAACTAAATATTTAAACATGTTTATACTTCTTTCTTTCTTTTATTACATCACTTGCCAAAAACAAGTCTGTTACTAAATGTAATTGTCATGAAACCTTCCCTGCAATGTCAATATAACTTCAGAGAAACACAGCAATAATATCAATTCATTTGTAAGCCAATGGCAACAGCAATTACGTCTTGATGCACCTATACTTTTATTTCAGATGAAATGTTTTAGTTCTGTTTATAGGCTGAATAAAGAATCTTCATTTAATTGAGTCTGTCAATGCTTCTATATTTGAAGTGAAACTCAATCTTAGCATATAAAAAAGGAAAATAAGGATCCTGAAATGAATGTATAGGGATGGCAGGAGATGAAATCTCAAGGGCATAGAGCTGAGAATTAATTTCTCCTTAAAAAAGTGCAGAAAACTGGGAGGCTGCCTTACACCATAAGACTCTAGCACATTTTTCTCTGTGGTGATACTAATATAATATCTGCTTTCTAAAACATTCAGAACTAAAGGTAATGATGACTATTTTAATATTCTACTATTTCCATCAATATAATAGAGAACTAGTGTTTGATTTAAGCACCCAAATGAGTTGACCAAAAATAACAGTTGAAATCAATATGCTAAAATTTGAGTGGCCCCAAATTTGCCACAGCTTCCAGAATCAAGCCTGTTTGCATCAGGCAGACCCCCTTGGTCTACACATTTTTGTAGTTTAGTTTAGTTTAGTTTTATTAGATTTCTATACCGTCCTTCTCCACAAAGGGACTCAGGATGGTGTACAGCCTTATAAAAATACATAAAATACAAACATCAAGATTAAAAACTATTTTAAAAATATTAAAGTGTGATTGAATTTTGAAAACCAAATATTAAAACCAATTTAAAACCAGATAAAGGAATCTAAAATAACAGGGGGGGGGAGATTAGACCAAGCTGGCCTGGACAAAGAGGTGAGTCTTTAAGGCATGGCAGAAAGCACAAAGGTCTGACATTATCCGTATCTCTGGGGGGAGGTCATTCCAGAAGTTGGGTGCTGTCACAGAGAAGGCTCTCCCCCTGGGGGTCACCAGTCAAAATTGTCTGACCGACAGCACCCTGAGGAGGCCCTCTCTGTGGGAGCGTACTGGTCAGTGGGAGGCATTTGCTGGTAGAATGCGGTCCTGTAAATATCTAGGTCCTAAGCCATGGAATGCTTTAAAGGTAGTAACTAGCACCTTGAAGCGTACCCAGAAGGTCACCAGTAACTAGTGCAGCTCGTGCAGGAGGAGGTCACATGGGAACGACCCCTGAACCCCATGATCCCCCGCGCGGCTGCATTCTGGACCAACTGGAGCCTCTGGGTGCATCTCAAAGGGAGCCCCATGTAGAGAGCATTGCAGTAGTCCAGGCGGGAAGTAACGAGTGCTTGAGTGACTGTCCACAAGGAATCCAGATCTAAAAAGGGACGCAACTGGAGTACCAGGCGAACCTAATAAAAGGCTTCCCTGGCGATGGTCACCATATGGTCTGCTAAAGACAGCCGTACATCCAGGAGGACACCCAGATTGCGAGCCCTTTCCGTGGGGGTCAATATTGTGCCCCCAATAGCCAGCGATGGCATCAGCTGGCTATATTAGGATGCCGGAAGCCACAGCCACTCAGTCTTGGAGGGGTTGAGTTTGAGTCTGTTCCTCCGCAATTCCACCCTTTTTAATGTTTTTAGTAATTGCTTTTAACAAATATTTAAAACTGCAATCTCCATGTTTTATAACTTTTTTCAAACCAAAACATGACTTCTTCCTCTGCCTTATTCTAATATCCTTGTTGGATCTCGATGTCTATCAAGAAGTCATGTACAAGAGAATATTGAGGGGGGGTGTAACATAAAAACTTAACCCCACCTCCACATATTTTTCATATTCTTCATATAAAACACCTTAGGGGCACCAATCAGGGGCACCAAGATAAGCTAGTACGATAAGTGAAAGTGTTAACTGCAGGAATGCAGACCTGGCTGTGAAAAGTAATTGGAACTCAAGGCATTTAATAATAATAATAATAATAATAATAATAATAATAATAATAATAATAATAATAATAATAATAATAATAATAATA
>JANHFO010002809.1:80749-95497 GCA_032468095.1 Pareas carinatus | reverse complement strand
CAATAACAATAACAATAACAATAACAATAACAATAACAATAACAATAACAATAGCAATAGCAATAGCAATAGCAATAACAACAACTTTATTGTCACTGTACGAGTATACACAGCATACACATACAACGAAATTCACATAACACCCAGAGACCAGACCCAACACACACCCACACATGACAATACCCAAACACATCCCTCCCTAAAAACACTCAAGCATCCACAAAACAGACCAAGTTCATGTAGTAGTGGTGTTATATACGCAGCCCTGGGACACTCAAAACTGTGCTGCAGCTTCCAGTTATTCTTCAAGAGTAGCCGCATGTAGGATGCATTACAGTAGTTCACAAGGGACATGTCCAGGATCCAATTAATGCCATTGGAACAGCAGATCCTTAAAATTTATCTGCCTGTACATTCCAATTTTATGAGGGAGATAGTTAAGAAATACAAAATATAACTAAAATATAAATATTTTCTTTCAGTAAAATCACTCTTATAAAGCTTATTCTAAGTCAAATATAAAATTAGAAGTTATGTGTATGTTCAAATAGCAGAATAGAGAGAGTTTTGAAGGGATGGAGTTGCAAGCATGCAGAATAAGAGACATTTGAAAGGTTGAAGAAATAGTGACAAAGATTAGATATTTGAAACAAATAGAGAAAAAATCATTAAAATAGTGTACATCCCTATTCTCCTATTTTCCCTAATAACCGCAGCAATTCAAATTTAAATTTAAAATAGATTCTCAGCATGAAGCCCCAATGAAGTTTGATTGAAAAAACTAAAAGGAAAAGAAGGCATGTGACTGTACACAGATATACAAATACAAGTGAAAAAGCAGAGCAGTGTTGCAAAACTGCTTCTTTCTTCTATATCTATCTGTTCATACCAAGTGTGGGAGAAACAGAGAATGAAAAGACAAGGCAAGGCAAAACCAAATGAAACCTATTTAGATGTGCAGATTTGCCATGCCTTATATTTCTCCTTCGAGTGCTGCTACTATCCTGCCACTCAGCTATTTTCATTACCAAGGCATTCCTCTTTCACTACTGTCAGAGCAGAAACAAGCCGATTTGTGCCTCTCTCCCTTTCCAAGAATAGAAATCAACCAGAGTAACAGCTGATGGCAATAGGATAGGCTATGTGCCTATGTACAATTTATGTGCATGCGTTTTATTTTTTCAACATCTCCCTCACTGTCCTTGCTGGCCCCCAAAGATTTGCCATGTGAAGGAGGATCAAAATTTGCAAGCTAGTTGGTGAAGAACTGTGACGCAAGCCTTTTTGAATATGTATTTAACAATGACATACACAAGAAAGGGATGGGACTTACATTGCACTATTCTGTTCATCATTTTGCTGATTTTCATGTTCTGCACCTCCAGAATCACTGAAGCAGGTTTAGTGTTTTCAGAAAAGCTCTGTGGCCTCTATATATTTCATGTTTGCTTATATTTTAGCTATCGGAGGAACCCAGTTTTGCTAGAAGAGATAGTCTGTTCTTCCTTGCACTAATAAATTTCCAAGTATGTAATCCAAACTGGTTTAAAAGGCTCTTAAAGAAAACAGTGGAATGACAACCAATTAGTTATTATAGATGGGGCAGAGAAAATTTGAGTGAATTTAAAGGGAGAGAGCAACTTCATGGGTAAAGGTAGACTGGTATCTTTCTGCTGCTGCTGCTGCTCTGGGATACAAGCAACTGAAGGAGCATTAGATTATTAATTTTTCTCTCTCTCCTTGTTCAGTCATCTTTTCATAACATCATAATCCTGTTGCTTTTCTAATCAGCACAATTTATAGTGAATTATATGAACAGCACCTCATTTTCAGCATGTTCACTGCCTGATCATATCTTGGAATCTGCCTCATTACTACAGGCACTAACAGCAGCTAGATCATTCCTCAATGAGCAAGCCAAGACTTGAGTGGGTCAGCTTGTTTAGAAGAGGCTTAGACCTTGTAAAACTGGATAAAATAATGAGACTGGATGCTGCAGGATGCCAATGAACAAACTTTATTCCTGTAAACAGCAACTAATTCTTAGCAGTGGCAAAAACCAGCTGGCTTCATTTTAACTTGCCGCTGCTTCACGCTTTAGCCAATCAGCGTTAACCTTTCCTACCCCCTTTCTTTCAAGACCAGTCTATGCAGACTGGAGGGACTTCTGGTTGCCGGCTCCAGGAAGTCTGGTAAGATCTAAGTATATAACACCCCTGCCCCTTAGATAGCTTCGCCTGCTGACAGATGAAGTCATCTATACAGGTGGGGCGTTTGCAGGCTTGACTAGGCTTGTGCACTTCAATCTGCGATGGGCAAGCAGCCAGGGAGGTCATGTCCATCTGAGCCTCCGAAGTTCCTTCAGAAAGCTTCTGAGAGATTTCAGGCATGGCCTCCACCAATGTCTGATAGCTGTCTTTGCCGCCGAACCCGAAGCACAGCCATTCTCCCAGTGAGTCATCATCTTCGGTACCCTGGCTGTCTGGGGGATGTGGGGAGGAACATTAGTGTTAATTCCTTGCTTCCTGTTTCCTGGCGGGGCCTTCTGTTTCGCAGTTCCTCTTAGCTGATTAATGCAGTGCTGCCATTTTGTGCCATCAGCCAGGTACTCCACATAGGACCTGGGGTCCATTATGTCAACCACCTCCCCAGGTACCCATTTGGAGGGTTGTGTAATTTCTAGCATGTATTTTGTCCCCTATGTATAGTTTCCAGGCCTTGTCTGTTGTCGGGCTGTCTTTTTCAGGTGCATAGACTGAGCGAAGGTGGTCTAGTATCATCTTAACTTGCAATCCATTAGCAGCTGTGCTGGGCAGCGCCGTGTTGTCTTGCCTGGCATGACATGTTGCCACGCTAGAAATTTATTTATTTTCTCTTGCTAGGACCCTGATCTTTTCATGCCTAGGGCTTCCTTGGCAGAACGAACCATGCATTCTGCCATCCCATTAGCCGCCAGTCTGTAGGGTGCTATTAAGGCATGGTGAATCCCCATTTCCCCCAGAAACTGTTCCAGGGCCCTGGCTGTAAACTGAGGCCCATTGTCGGAAACCAGCAAATCCAGTAACCCGTAGGTGAAGAATAGGCCATCTAGCACTGCTATGACAGCCTCAGTGGTGGTGGATGACATTACTTTAATATCTAACCACCTGGAGAATGTGTCCACCATCAGCAAAAATGTCTTCTCATGGAAGGGCCCCGCAAAATCTACGTGGATTCTTAACCAAGGGCTTTTGGACTTTTTCCATTCCCTGGGAGGGGTTTTGAGTAATGCCAGCCTGGATTCCTGACAGGGCCTACAACCAGCAACCCATGCCTGGATGTCTGCATCCATGTTGGGCTGCCAAGTGTATCCCCTGGCCAGGAATTGCATACAGTCGATTCCAGGGTGGCCATCATGCAAGGATTTTAACACTTTGGTTTGTAATGCCCACAGCAGGTCTACTCTCTATCCCCATATGAGGCACCCCTCCTGAGCAGAGAGTTCAGCCCTTCTAGTAAAGAATGGCCAGTATTCTTCCCCCATAGGTTTAGACAGTCACCCCTTCAGTACCCAATTCAGGACAGTCCTCAGGGTTTTGTCACAGGTCAACTGCTTGGCCACCTGGACTGCAGTCACCAGCCCAGTTGGCAGCACTCAATCAGGAGGACTGGACTATCCCAGGAAAAAGCCTCCTTTTTAGTGGCCATGGGGCAGCTGCATAAGGTGTCTGCATGGCCCATGTCTTTACCAGGCCTGTGTAGCAGGGTATAATTATAGGCTGCCAAAAAGACAGTCCATCGTGTGAAACAGGGGAAGAGGACTGATGGTGTAGGGCAATCCCCAGCCAACAACCGCAGGAGTGGGTTGTGATTTGCCACAACCGTAAAGTTGACTTTCTTCTAAGTTAGTGAATTGGCAATGTGTGGAGGCTTTTCAAAGTACTGCCAGATATTGGTTGAAGGATTCCCCATCTTGCTGCATCCTGTGTCAAAATTCTTACCTTTTCACATACATAGAGGGGGCTGGCGTGTAGTGGCTTTGTAGTTTTTCCATGAGGTCTTTCCAGGTGATTTCCTGTAGCGTGCCTGGTTCAGCAATGTTCTTTGCAGTATCAAAAACCTCATCGCCACAATGGCTTAGGAATAATACTTTCTTCCTTTTTCCAAAATATCGGCCAAATCATGTGCATTTACAGAAAAGTCAAATCAAATCAGGTATGCACCCGAATATTCAGGGTCTATATTGAAGACATGTTTGTTCTCTGTGCCAACCTGTCTCTTTCCCTGATCGTCGGGCTGGGAGCCTTGTTCACCAGTCTGCATTGGTCATCCTTGTTCTGTGTCCTCCGTATCGCACCTTCATCACCAGGTGTAGAACTGGATGAAATAATGAGACTGGACGCTGCAGGATGCCAATGAACAAACCTCATTCCTGTAAACAGCAACTAACTCTCAGCAGCAGCAAAAGCCAGCTGGCTCCATTTTAACTTGGTGCTGCTTCACGCTTTAGCCAATCAGCATTAACCTTTTTTTCTCTCCTTCCTTTCAAGGCCAGCACACGCAGACTGGAAGGACTGCTGGCTGCTGGCTCCAGGAAGTCTGTTAAGTGTTAAGTATATAACAGACCTCATGTCAATATTAGCTGTGCAATACTTTCTCTATAAGCTGATCTCAAGCATTCAAACAGGGTACTTCATGTTTTCGTAGTAGATACCATTCACTATAAATCACAATGCAATCTATCAGTAGATCACTTTCTACTAACCAAATGAGAGGCTATAGCTTGATGATAGATACTTTTGTCTGGGGTGCACAGTCTATTCAAATCAAAGTGTCCTCAGTATTATCAAACAAAAGCCCTTCGAATTCATTGTTTCATTTGTGATTATTGAACTGCTTTCTATTTGCAGTAGTAGGGGCATGGCGATATTTCTTACTTATTTTTGTTGAAACTATTTCAAAAATGAACTTTGACTAGTTTATAGCACTGGGTAGAAGTTAGAGCAAAATTTTCAAAAAGGGTAGTTCATATAACCACTGAGTCCTCTGGCTGCTTTGAAGGCCTTCCCAGTGAGCAAACCATACAGGGTTTTTTCTGCATTTTCAGGTAGAGCAATATTTGTCTTATTTCAAAATGAAATACATTCTTTTCTGTGAAATTTCCATTCCCAACTAATTTTGAGGAAGCAGGACTGAAAATGAGCGGGTTTTTTAAAATAAAAAGTAGAGATGAATGAATTCTATGTGCCAGTATCAAGTAGAAATGTACTGAAATTTCTCAGACAATATTTTCTCTTTTTCTCAATTCCTTTCCCACATCCCTGAAAACTATTCTTCAAATATTCTCTATTGGGCCTGGGTTCATTAGGAAAATAACTGAAAATAGAACACTTAGTGTTCTTAGATAATCTATGATGTGACCAGATTTGGAGTATTGTTATACATCTTGTCCCTGCCCTTTAAAAAGGATCACCTGGTCACAGCATTTTAAGAAACCAGAAAAAATATGAGAAAAAATATTATAAGCAGGTGCTTTATAAGGACTCCTTAGTTTGAAATACAGAAGACACAAAAGCCTGTAAAATCCCATGTGGCTTATTTAAAACTACGTGTGGCATGGATAACACCTTTTTCTTTCACATACACATAATGTGAGAGGACTTCAGGTCATCCGTTAACATTTAATGCAGAGAGATTCAGAGTCACTACAAGGAAATCCTTTTATATGCATAGTTCACAGTTAAACTGTCAGCAATTGTAATAATAGCAGTCATTTTAAAAGGGACAGGCAAATCAAAGGCAAATTAGAGTGGCTGTGTTCATTGATATATTGATGGCTGTTTTATCCACAGGCAGTGTATTTTAAATACTTGTCTTGTAAGCTCTGCAGGTCAACCCAGTTAGCTAAAGTATGATACAAAACAACTCATAGTGTGTTTCACCTTGTTCCCTGTGATGGAATGAGATGCTATGATGCCCATCCTATGAACCGAATGCAGTTTCAATCTGGGACTAAGGAATGGGCTCAAATTGCACTACCATTACTGCCATTAATGAGAATTTTTTTCCTTCTCTACTGTCAATTTCTAAAGGGGAGGAACAATTCTGAGGGGTCATATGTAAGTAACTTTAAATGGCTTTTTTACTATTATTGATTATTTGCCCTCAAACTGGCTTCGACTCTTTGTGACCACATAGATAGAATTGTCTCCATGATGATCTGTCTCCAACCTGATCTTTTAGGTCTTCCAGCAGCACACTTAGATCACTACTATAATCAAGCTCATCCATTTTGCTGCTGCTCATCCTCTTCTTCTATTTCTTTTCACCTTTTCTAGTGTTAGTCTTCTCCAGAGAGTTGGTTTTCCACATTATGTATCAGAAATAGAATAACCTAAACCTGGTCTAACAAACTTTGAATCATAGTAATATTTATCATCAAAGATGCATTTATTTATGTCAGTTTATTTCATGACTAATGAAATTCAGATTCATACTTTTATGTCTTCTTAGAACAAAACTATTATAGTGAATTAATGAATCCTTTAAAAATTCTTCAGTTCACTAACTTAGCAATCACATTCATAAAACATAGTTAGTTTCTAACTAATGTGTCTGTAGGAAATGCCATTACAAGAAGTAGAGAGAATGGGGTCAAACTGACATACTTTTCCTCACTCCGATCTCCATCACTTTCAACACTTACAATGAACTAGACATTCTCCTTTAGATGCCAACAGTTAACAGCAAGACACAATGGCACATCTTAAGCCTCTGAAAAAATTAACAGGTCTAAAGCTTGCTGCCTTGTGACAGTATGATAATTTACACTAGAATTCATACTATTTTAAGCATTAGTAAGGGCATATTTGCTAATTTTGTTTCATTTACACTTTCATCAAAATGTTATTATCAGCGCAATTTGACAATCATGTTTTTCATTTAAACTTTTCAAAAAGGACTTCCTGTGAAGCAATCATGTGCTACATGACAATTATTTCTAATATCTGAAGTTATATTTCAGGATAGAAAAATCACTAGTCTGCAAGAAGCCAAAAGCACCAGCCTGAAGATGGCAAGTGAGACCTTGCCAAAACATCACCAAGAGACTTTCCACTCTACACGGGAAAAGACCCTAACACACGGGTATCGGTATGTAGGTCTAGATGTGTTCAGGTCTTTTCCCATGTAGGATAGACTAGCAAGAAGCCAAAAGCACCAGCCTGAAGATGGCAAGTGAGACCTTGCCGAAACATTGCCAAGATAATCTCTATTCTACACAGGAAAAGACTCAAACACATCTAGACCTACATGTATATATATATGTATATATCTTCTTTTTTCAGCCTTGCTAACTCTTCCAATCATCTCTCTTCTTTGGAAACACCTTTATAATCATTTAGAGCAAGAGTAAAATTATTTGCTCCTTGAGGAATTAAAGGATAGAAAGGTAATCAAATTGAAAAAAGGAAGCTGCAAAATTGGGTGTAGATCTTTCCCCATACAATTAATTCCAAGCTGCTACTCTTCGCAAATCAATATTACTAGACTTGAGCCTACAGGCATTTAATCTGAAGTCTATTTCCCCATGTCTCAAATCTGTTTCCTAGAGATCCCTGAGTATCAATAACTTGAGTAGGTTAGAGTTGGAATAGGAAACAATAGCCCAGGGCTGTAATTTCCAAATATTCCTTCTATACGGTGTTTAAAGTAGGAGAGGTAGGAATGCCAATGTGCCAACAGAAAATATTTTTAAGCTTAATTTGCAATTGGGAGTAAGGCAGGAATTTCAAAAATGGGTGTACAAGTATGAAAGGGAAGGGTAATCTTCCTCCTCTTTATCCCGTGGCCCCTACAAAGCAATCAAGTTTAGAAAAAATGCTTTCACTGCTGCCAATTAATTTTTTCAGCGTGATTGCCCAGCAGGAAAAAGAATTTGCAGCATTTCAGTGCTCCACTTTCTATGTGTTGTAACATTCCAAATCCCACAGAATCCCTTTTTTCACTGTGCTCTTTTTTCTCCCTCTTTTTTTTAATGATGCCTTTGGCCAGAGCATTAACAGACAGATATTAAATGTCATATCATTAGCAGCATGTGCATTTGTGAGCTCTGATCTGTTCAAACAAAAAACATTTTACATTGGGACAACAAAATATCCCACTAGCATGTCGGTTTCTTAAATGCATTGTTTCTTTCCCCAAATAAAATTCTACCTTGCTACATCTCTCCTCTGAAAATGATCATTTGTACACATTCTTTTCTCTCTGTGTTTTCTCATTGGAGGACCTGGCACCCTGCCTCACTTGCCCACCAGATACACAGTGGATTGTAAATTCTTGCAGTGACAGCAACTTAGAGGATCAGCAAATTGGGTTTGTTCTCTAGAAGAGACTTGTACTCTCAATGTTTGCAATATGAAAAGCTTCAACGGACAAGATTTAAAATCAAACCAAATCAAACACATTCCACTACCAAATTGTATAAACACTCTTCAAGTCAGTAACTAGTCTTGATTCCTTAAGAATTATTATTTTGGTGTTGCAAATTCACTCATGCTCACTTACTTGGAATGATTTCTTATAGAAAACAGTGGTCTATATGAATGAATTTCTATAGAGTACATTGGCCACAATTGTTTCGATAAAGTTCAATAGTCTTTCTATGATATCCTGATATCACAATATAAAATTATGTTGAGCCAAGAAAGTATGCAAAGATAAACAACAAAGCTAAATCATATGATTGCATATTGTTGAGGGAGTCAAGTAAGTCTAACCTATCGAAGAGAAGGATCAGGGGAGACATGATAACTGTCTTCCAGTACTTCTAGTACAGTCACAGAGACTTGTTCTTCAAAGCATCAGAGAGCAGGACAAGAATTAGTGGATGGAATTTGTTAAAGAGAGATCCAACCTAGAAGTAAGGAGAAATTTTCTTTCAGCAAGAATAAATAAATTGAAAAGCTTGCAGCCCAGAGTTGTAGGTGCTTTATCACTTGAGGTTTTCAGAAATAGGCTGGAAAACCATTGAGAGGGGGTTGGTCTTGAAGACCTCTGAGATCCCTTCCAGCCCTATGATTCTATATTCTATGTTCTGTAAATCTGCTCTTGTTTGGGATGCATATTTTGTACAAATACTATTTGCATAGCTGTACAAAATACTGCACATCCAGCAGAAAGCACTTCTTCAGCACAATTCTAGGTTTTTTAAACACATTGTATATGGTTTCTCAAAAATCTTTCCAACAGATCTTCAAAAAACCGGTGTCATTTTTCATATGAAGCTGTGAGAGAGTGCCCAGATCACTTACTGAGATCTGAAAATCCTTTTGGAATTGCACATTTTGCCGTTCTTATGTAAGTGGTTTATTGAAATATTTATAATGTATGGTTTTGTAAAACTTAAGGTAACTCGGAGGAAGGTGAAGGAGACAAAGCTTTGTCCATGTTAGAATGTAGCAACCACTCCGTGGAATGCCAGGGATGCAATTCCGAATCAGAATTTATTAGCCAAGTGTGTTTGGACACACAAGGAATTTGTACATGCTCTATACTTACATACGTACAATAAACAAACTGTGATTACAATCATAAGATACAGTCATAATCATAAAGTACATTCATCTTGTCATGTACATATAAGCTGCAATTGACAAACCGCAATTTTAGTCATAGATACAATCACAATCATAAGTACATTCATCATTTCATCATGTCAAAGTACCATCATCATGTCACAAAATACATTTCATCATGTCACAAAACATCTTTCTCATTAACAGAGACGTGTAAGTTAGTTATTTAGCAGGTTGATGACATGGGGGAAGAAACTATCCTTGTGTCTAGTTGTTTTGGCTTCAAATGCCCTGTAATGGCATCTAGTGGGAAGAAGTTGAAACAAATTGTGTCCTGGGTGTGAGGGATCTATAATTATTGCTTGACTGGATGGAAGAATGAGACGGACTCCACAGGATTCCAAACCAAACCGTCTTTATTTGTTAACAGTCACTGACTCACAGCAAATGGCAAAAGCTGTTTGCCTCTTTTAAAACATGGCGCTGTTCCACGCCTTAACCAATCAGTGTAAACATGTTTCTTTCTTTTTAGGTCCGCCCACACAGACCGGAGGATATTCAGCTGCCGGATCCTGGAATTCTGGTGAGTGTTACGAATATAACAATAATTTTCATCAATCCCATTTTGGCAACTTTTTGACTACTCAGCTTCTCCATCTTCAATTTGTATCCTTTGCTTTATATCACTTTTATATGCAAAGTTCAGTAAGGCAACAGGCAAACCTGGATTTGGAGGGGTCATTTGCACATTCGATCCTCTATACTCTTCATTCATGTATTTAGATTCTGAATACTTGCTGAATGTGTTTTTAAAGAATTGCATTGGTTTTAAGAAAAAATAAAAACAATAACAAACAAATAAAAACATAAACAAGTGCTTCAAAATTTCGATCAACATTAATTTGCTGAATGTTTAACCACCAGATTAAACATCAACTAATAATGTAAGTTGCACTTCAAACAAAGCATTATTTTATTATTGTTTCTTCTCTTTATGATGTTACTTAGTCTGCGTACAGGCTTTGAAACTTCATTCAGCTTTCCAGAGCTTTGCCTCCTATTTGCCAACAATAAAAATCTCAGAAAAAATCACAGAGCTAGCCTGTAATTTGTTCTGAAAAGAGCCATTCCGACTTCACACAAATGCATCTATAAAAATAAAGATATTCAGTAGAGGAATGGTGAAATAACTTTGTAGGTCACTGGATTCTTACCTCCAGCCTTATTTTGTCAGGCATCATATCTTCCCCCTCTGTATCTTCTCTCAGCTCAAATATTCCTTAATTCTACCAGAGAGATGTCAGCAGAAGTCGGTACATCAAGATTTTATGAAGGGAAAGAATCTGAATTATAATTTCATTGTCCAGCAGAATAGGAACTGAGTTTTGGAAGAGAATTCAATAGAGACAACCAATGGGTGAATATGTAAAATTCGTTTTAAAACCTTGAGAATCCAAGTATATTGTTGAAATTGGAAAAGCTAATCTGGTTTCTCAATTATTTCTCAGTTCAAAAATAATAAGTGATTCCAGAAAATATTGTAAAACACAACGTTTCAGAGTTTTACTGAAGACTGAAAGAAGCAAAGCCTCAATGTATAAAATAGAATAGAGCCTTAAGGGAGTCTCTTCTTAAAAACCTCCAGTGATGAAGCCCCTGAAACCTCTGAAGGTATACTGTTCCACTGGTTTATTGATCCAGTTGGGGTTAATGTAGTATTTTTAATTTCACCTTGTCTGCAAATTATGTTAAAGAGACTGAAAACGTATAGGCTGTGCAGCTTTTCTTAATGAACACAACATGGTAGCTAGCCTTTCTTAAGATATTTTATCCCATTTATCGGAAGATAATTTTTTAAATTATCATTATTATTTATCTATTTTTGAAACCCAAAAATGAGCCCTAATTTGTTCAAGTTAGCTGGCCAGCTCTCCTTCCCACCAATCTAGAAATATCCTGGCTTTTCTATAGAAATGAAAACATTAAACCCTGTTGAAAGAGCAAAGAGTTCCAGTATCTACCAGTGTGCATTTCCAATTCCCTTCCTATTATATTAATCAATAAGTCTTCATGCTACCCATTTCCCAGACATCAGCCATTCCTTCCTCCATCTCTGCTACAGGTAGTCCTCAACTTACAACCATTCATTCAGTGACTGTTCGGCATTGAAAACAGTGATTTATGACTGTTTTTCACACTTACGAATCATTGCAGCACCCTCATGGTCACGTGATCAAAATTCAGACATGTATTGACCTGCGAGCCGTGGTGGCGCAGTGATTAGAATGCAGTATTGCAGACTAACTCTGTCAACTGCCAGCAGTTCGATCCTGACCGGCTCAAGGTTGACTCAGCATTCCATCCTTTCGATGTCTGAAAAATGAGGACCCAGATTATTGGGGATAATAGGCTGACTCTGTAAACTACTTAGAAAGTGTTGTAAAAAGGGCTGTAGAGTACTGTGAATTGGTATATAAGTCTAAGTGCTATTGCTAACTGTTCTAAACCTATCACAAAAGTGTATCGTATGGCATGATGAATGTGTTTTGTGACATGATGTCACTTTATAACATGATGACATGATGAATGTACTTTATGATTATGAATGTATCTTTTGACTGTAATCACAGTTTGTCAATTGTAGCTTGTATCTAAGTATAGAACATGTACACTGAAGACAAATTCCTTGGGTGTACAGACACACTTGGCCAATAAATTCTAATTCTAATTCTATGTATTTATAACAGTTGTACTGTCCTGAGATCATGTGACCCCCGTTTAAAACCTTCCCAGCCGGCCTCCGATAAGCAAACTCAATAGGGGAAGCCAGATTCACTTAACAACTGCATGAGTCACTTAAAATTTTGACCTCGTAAGCTGAGGACTAAATGTATTTTATTTTTTTTCCTCGCCTTATTGGCTTCTCTTGCTGCATTCTGCTAATATCATTACAATGAAACAGAAATTGACTTCTAGGTCTCCCTTTTTTCTCCCCAGTTTGGGCTATGAGGACCAATAAATATGATCATTACTAGGCAGAGGTTCTGCCCTACTAATGGAAACTTCTCTTAGCATTAGAAGGGTTGATAAAATCACGACTTTTTATTTTATTTATTTTACTTAAAATGATCCTTTCTGAACAAATCATTAAAACCTTGCATTATTAGCAGATTCTCTGAGCTACACATATAAAAGAAAATAGATTTTATTAGCCAGACTAGCGAATACAAAAAACTGGCTGTGGAAAGTGCCAGTTAGTGCAAGGTGATAATGGGATGAGGTGAAAAATAATTATAATAATTATGCTGTGGATCCATTTGTTTTATAAGATGGAAAGGGCAGTTGAGTAGAAATTTTACCAATGAAAAACACTCCAGAGTTCATCATTTCGAGTGAAGATGGAATGCGAGATTTCTAGTCTCTGTGCATTGTGTGGCACGTATTCATTTTGAGATGCTAATTATAGGCAACGGAAACTTCATGGTCAAAACATAGTATTTGGCAAAGGCCAGATGATTAAAGGAAAAAAGAAAGAAACAAGAATGGAGAAGAGAGTGAAAATGGCACAGTGGCTAAAATATTCAATTAGGATTGGTCCAGTGAAGAGGTGACATTTTTGAATATTTAACTGGTTGATCTTAGAGTTGCAATTGAGAAGGTTTATCAGTCATTCTAAACATAAAATCCTTTGGTTTGCTTACACATGATGTATGAATCCTGGCACTGTGTAAAGGAAGATGAATATATGGCTTAGTGGAAATATGAACGTAAACTCTTGGGGTATATAGCAACAGCACATAGACTTATATACTGCTTCACAGTACTTCACAGCCCTCTCTAAGCAGTTTACAGAGTCAGCCTCTTGCCCCCAACAATCTGGATCTTCATTTTACCGGAAGGATGGAAGGCTGAGTCAACCTTTAGCCGGTCAGAATCGAACTGCTGGCAGCCAGCAGAGTTAGCCTGCAATATGGCATTCTCACCACTGCACCACCACAGTTTCTTGAAGCAATGATGGAATACAATATGACTATGTGTATACTCAGTCACTTCTTTGCAGATCAATCAAATCCACAGCTATGTTGTGAGGATGAAATGTGAGTAGAGCTTATTGTGCCGAAAAAAGATAGGATATACACAAATACAACAAGAAGAAATAGAAATGACATCCACCCATAATTCTGGAGGGTTTGTTGGAAAATGATATGCTAATGCAGGGGTCCCCCACCCCTGGTTCATGGACCGGCACCGGGCTGCAGCATTCTGGCAATCAGGCCATGCAAACAAGCCAAGCCCCATTCACGGAGATGCAGGAAGCACACAAAACCATGCCCCCTCCGGCTTGCGAAAAAGCCTTTGTCCATGGAACTGGCCCCTGGTGCCCAAAAGGTTGGGGGCCACTGTGCAAATGTCAAGCAAGTGTTCATGAACAAAAGACTGAAACCAAACTTATAAATAAAAAATGTAATTACTACCCCATCCCCAACAAATGGGTACTGCATTCTTCTGCATCTGATGCATCGTTAGTACTTTCCCAGGCACACAGACCCAATCAAGGGGTCCAGGCCTCAACACTGCTCTTGTACAATGTGGTCAACCACACAGAGTGTCAGCAAAATTGAATTGTGAAAGCTCTGTAGAATGAGTTAATTTTCCTCCCACCGTACAGTATTAATGGACTGTGGCACTTCATTACAATTGCAATAATTTTTAATTTAACATCACCGCACTGCGATAGCCATGCCCAATGACAATAGTGGGCTAGATGATGCTGAAATTCGGCTTCGGATTTTACAACCATCTAATCTACATGCTATTACAAAACCTAGCTTAATCATGACACACAATGCGTTATCTTTTCTATGAAGAAGAGTAGAAATGTGAATCTTCCAAAGCAAGTGTTGCATTAACTAATTGAAACTAATTCAGGGGTGTACATGGTTTGGTGCATTAGAAACTGCTGAATGACATTGTCAAATTCTACACTAATCCTGTCAGTCTGAATTTGAATCCAGCGCTTTGAATTTGCCAATGCTAGCTAAAATGGGCAGGGGGCAGGAATGTCTTAGCAGAGCTGTTTTAGATCTGCTGAGCTGAATGTAATTGTTTGAATTTGTTTACTTCTTTCTTTCTTTCTTTCTTTCTTTCTTTCTTTCTTTCTTTCTTTCTTTCTTTCTTTCTTTCTTTCTTTCTT